>JABASF010002797.1:0-12847 GCA_019776145.1 Harlomillsia oculata
ATGTGTGTGTGTGTGTGGATAAAAAGACAGACACACGAATAAAAAGGTAAACGGTGTGACTAACTAAAGTGGGCAACGTAGCGAACCACAAAGAATCACATTCGGTTGAGGGAAACCGTTGAAAAGTGACAGTCACACGAAGAGCACCTTGGAAGTTTCACTGGAGCAAGTCGAGGAACGACAGGATAATTTCTCACCGATAAGCACGTATAAATTGGACTCTGGAATCTGTTTAAATGTCAAGGAGTAAACACGAGCTCTCTGCACAGTGCACACTACTATGAACGCAGTTATCGATTTTCCACATGCGCATCTTTCCTTCCGTATCTTCAGTTTAGCTTCTTCGGCTCCTAAACTCCTAAACTCTAACTCAACTCTCTCTCTCTTTCTCTCTTTCGCTTTCTCTCCCAAGGAAGCTTACATAGCTCAACTGGGTTCACGGCATTAGCACATGAAGACTACTGCCTTGGCTTAGGGCTTTTGCAAAAAAGAATTCAACTGCTCTCCTGCTCCTGGAACCCTGGATGGATCCGTCCGGATTTTGGCATGGAAATGGAACTGAAAACGCAAAAGGAAACCCCGGTTCCAGTTTTGATTTGAATGACACCTACGTACGTACGTATTTAAAAGAACCCCGTTTTCGTAACATTGTGTCCACGTCCTGGCTTGGCTCTTGTTCCGTTTCGCCGGAGAGTAAACTCGTTTATTTCACCTTGCAAAATTTGATTGCTGAGCAAATACATCAAATCCTTTTTGCATTTCCATGAGTTGTGTGTACAGTAGAATCCACTTTGCCTTCTCTTCTTCGTCTCTTGCTTCCTTCCTTCCTCCTGCTCCAATTCTGTTCCTGTATGTCTATCCTTTGTCCTTCTCTTTTCTCCGGATATTCCGTATCGACTTACCTACTACTCTCGTCCCGAAACCCGCTATCTCTAGCAAAAGCACAGGGTGAGTGCATGTGGATTTAACATCAGAAAACACTCCTGACTTTGTAATGGTACTAATAATGTAATGATGAGCTGGCGAGTTGCGACTCTCCTGGAACTGGAATCCGTGTGTCGCAAATCGAACAAAGCAAGTTTCATCGCGGGCTCTACACTGTGTTGACAATGCCACTTCATTAGAGCTAAATTTAAATCCTGAGTAGGTGTATCGATTAGAACGTACCTTTTGTCAACTTGTTACTGCTGCTTCACAATTTGCGTCAATTCCATCCATTCTATTGTTTGCTCACGGGAACTCATCATATTTCGTGTGTCGAAAAGAGCAAAAATATAATAGAAATTGATCTCTTGAAATCGTAATGCGATCCTCATTTCTTTTGTTTTCTCCGTACGAATTTGATATTGTGTAACTCTAGAACGTAATCAACTTTTGACAACACATATGGCATCAGGGCGATTGTAATGAGTAAATCGTGTGGGCGAGAGATGACAGCGTATCATGACCATCAGTCAATTTAAGATAAACCAAGAGCATATGTGGACAATGTGGACAACTATTGGCTCTTCTCTTTTCAGCTCTTTTCTATACATAGACATGATATGACATCAATTCATTCCGAGCTTCAAATCCTAGTTTGGTGTCTGTTGGATGGCGGATCACATATGAAATTGATTAAACGATCAGCAGAATGACATGGGACAAGAGACGACATGTCGTATCATAAATGATTAGTAGAAGGTCGTCAGGAAGAAGATGAGGCTCAGAGCAGTTCAAGTGAGTCTCCCACAACAATGTCATGAAAATGAATAGGGTTTCCATAAGCTCATAAATACGATGACACGATGAGAAAAAGCTTAGAACATTTTTAGAAGGCGTAGTAATTACCGTAATTGCTCAATAATTCTTAATCGACTGTCAACCCATAAAAGGGGATACAGTACAACGACACAAACCACATGTCATCATGTTTTCCTTCCGTTCATTTCTTCCTTTCGGGTCTCAGTTGACGCTTGAACGTTTTGCCGTTTTGAATCACCACTCATCATGTAAAATTGGACTTTCTGACACGAGCAGCAAAGGATAAGGACTGACCAAAAAGCCAAATATCGTTCACTTGGATATGATTGAATGGTGTGTTGGTCGCGTATTCTCTCATTTTTCTTTTCGTGTTGCAATTTGTCAACGATTTGCTGATGCCAACAGTCACTCATATAGTGACGACTCACATCATTCAGCCATAGATTGTCAACAACAAAACGACCACACGCATGCACCAAATAATACATGCATAAGGGAAAAAATGCAAATTCCTTGCAAATTGCATGAAGGAAGGAAAGCGAGGTGAAATCCGTGGAGAAGAGAGTGACATTAAATGGATGCAAAGAAGAGCTCCTGGGGAATCCAATTCGCACTGCGACTGACACTGAAGAGGACATTTGGTGACAAAAGCAACACGAGCTTGAAACTTGCAAACATGCAAAGTGAAGTTGGCGCATTGTGTTTTGTTTGGAGACGCTTGAGTGGAACTTATACACTATTAGTGTGCCATATAGAATACTACGTAGTACACGAGAGACTGAGTATAAAATGAGCAAGGTAGACTGCTGACGTGATGACTCTCAGGGAGAATCTCACGTCTTGTGCACAAATTCTGGTTGTGGCCAAGTAGTTGTTGTTCTTGTTGTAGTGCCTGTGGTGGTAGCGGTTGGTGCTGGAATGAGAAGTTCTACGTGCAGGCAGGATGAAGATTGTGCTGGAATCATTTATTTTTGAGGAAAAGAGCGCTTTTCGTTGGAAAAATGCAAAGTCCATAGATGTGGACAAGAGGAATCGTGCCGGTGTAAAGTATTGAGAAGATATCAGGGGATTTTCTCTGGGGATTTTGGTTTGAAATCTGTACATCTCAATCTGAAAGGGTCACAATAGCATATGTGCAACACAACATTTGAAGAGGATAAGGACGAGAAGGGCGAAACGATGAAACGAAACCCATTGGCCCGAGTAGTATTGATCTTTAGGGAAAAGTGTGGAGCTACTGTGTGACAGACAATGTAGTCAAGTGTATCCTTGCGTTCATACAAACTATATGTGTCAGCTGAAAGAGAGAAAATGGGACGGGGAGGCTGGAGCTGGGCATTTTCCTTGGTGTCTTTTACGAAAGCGAGTGAACCTTTTAGCAAAAAGCAGGACTGGGAGACACAAGCGTGGTTTTTGCAAACGCGGAGCAGCAGCGGATTATAGGAAAAGGTTTGCGAGGAGATGAACTAAAGTATAGAAAGAAGACAAGAGTTAAGAAAGAGCGTCAGTCTTGTCGAATGACGTGGTGCATTCACCACTGCGTGGCATAAAGAGACGAAACCCGAACCGAACTCTAGCCGTCCTAGCGTTAGTCAAGTCGCTTTAGCGCACTAAACTCGCATTGTACATACAACTGGGTACCACAAGACGCCAGCATATTGAAAGACTACTCGTCGTGGTCTCAGTTCTAGTGTAACGCAAGGGAGTGGCAGCGACGCTTGCCCAGGCTAGATTTTGAGGATGCGGGATGTGAAATTGGACTATGAGTTGCAACATTGTATCCCAAATATATAATACTATGTATAGTGCATATGACTATGATTTAGAAAATGCAGACGCCGAACACAACTTTTCCCTGATCAATCCAACCTCAAATCTAAGAAAGGATGCTTCGACTGACGGACAGACGGAAAGCAAGCGTAACGACGCTTTCTACTAACAAGTTTCAGAGTACTGACTCATTGTTGCATTTTTGAGAGCATTGTTAGTAATTGGGAGTTGCAATTTGCCCATGGACCCAGGCCCAGAAGATGCTCAATCACGAGTTATTTAAGACTTGAGACACGCATTGCACACTCGTAGCATTCAGTCCTGCTTTCAGATGAGCTTGAGCCTGAGAAAAAGTTTTACGGATGGGTTCTCAGTTGTGAGTGAGTGTCTCAGAAAGCTTTCGGAGGAGGAAGAATAAAGGAGAAGGCAGGGAGGAAGGCAGCAGGAGCGAATCCGTAGTACTAAGAAAGACTCAGCTTCCGTTTTTTATCCGTTCTTCGGTCGTGAGGAGCGTCTGAGTGTGCCTCGTGCCAATTTCAGTTGGAGTGAGTCGGAGGAGAAGAAGGCAAAGTGAGTGGAGAAGGCATCCTCACAACATCACACTACTGACACACTGCAATGCAACTCATTCCACAAGAAGAGTCACAACTCACAACGACTCCTTCTTCCAAGTTCCAATACTCCGACGCTTTTGTGCTCGTGTTCTCTTCCCCTTCACCCAGTGCTCTTCATGCAGACATGGAGTTGCATGCTAACTACATTCCTTTCTCAAACATCAAATATGCTCGAATTATTCCCACAAATCCTCGTCACACCAGTCTACAATTCTAAAACATCTGAGCAGGTATCACACTTATTACTCCACTTCCTCTTCAGAAGAAAGCCGGTGCTGGAGAAAGCTCAGTCACTTCTCTCTCCTCTGTGACGTCTGTGAGTCCACTAACGTGTCTTCTACCTTCTTTCATACACTTGTACGCGAGGAGCAAAACCCAGCTCTTCAGTCAGCCGTAAGTGTGCCGTTCACATGATATCATCACTCGTGGCGCAAGGTGTGACTCAGGGTGAGAATCCTGTCATTTTTTTTAAACTTTCTATCTCTCTTTCCTTTCATCCAAAACAATGAACATAGTCATTACATTGTGAGCGCAATGAGAACCAAGATCCCTTTGTCTCAAAGTTGAACCGATTCCATGTAGGAGTGAAACGACTGTTATCTATCCTCCTTAAATTGCTTTGCTTTCAAAACGACTACTTGGGAAAACTGAAATGAGCAAGTGGAAAAGACAAACACGTTCTCAAGCTAGGGTTTTCCACCGTTCAAAGTACTGTGAGAAGAAAGAAAGCTCAAAGAAGTTAAAATTAATCGTATTCCTATGCTAACCAGGACAGAAAAGGGGAGCTAAGGAGAACGACAAAGAGTTGTCATGCTTTGATGCAGACATGTAAGAGTTTCGGTCTCGCGTTTTACATTTTGTAGTATGTGCATGGGTAGGCTGTCGTTGTCGTTTTGTGATAGGATCATCATCACACGGAAAAGGAACATTTGTTTCTTGAATTCAGCTGTGATTGAGCCATGAAAGCAGAAGGAAAGAGACAGTGGGAAGGAGTGTGGAGACAGAGCAAGGCAACGAGTCCTACTAATATAGGAGCATGGCAATCAGTGTGTGTTCATCTAGGCTGAAAACTCTCTCAGGATAATTTGGATGAGGTTGAAACATGCGTGGCATGCCATGCCGTCGGGTCATTCCATTGCATTGCATGTGTCCGTGAAAATACAAGAGTAGCAAGGAACCTCGCTTTGCTTTCTCCTTTATGATGACATGGTCACGTTCTCTCATGAAATGAGCATTTCCCGAGTCACAAACTGGACGAATGAAAGGTCGTATAAAATCTCTCTTAGAAATTCCTCGTCGTCTCTTTTTCTCTCATCGCTCCGCTTTCCTACACATCTTCATCTGCTCCAGTTCCTTTTAACTTTCCACTGTCGTTCTTTTCATCAATGGAAAATACTATCGTCACTCCTCCTGCTACTGTTCCTTCTACTATAGTACAACTACAAGATTTTTCACAGTTCGTCACCCATTCCCATTCCTCAAGTTTATAGTCGTTTCTTCTTGATGTCTATGAAATAACAAGGAGGAAGCAAGGAGCACATGGTATAGCATACAAATTAGGAGGAGGATCGACATCGAACCGGGTTTCGCGTGCTGCATGGCTAATGTCTTACCAGCTTTTCGTTGTCCTCACTTTATTCAAATTAGAGGCTTTAGTCCATTCTCTTCGTATCAGTCATTCCTTCCATTATAACGCCTTCACGACCATCACAGGATCAAACACCACCGTTTTAGCCTTCCCTGCTAACTTTAGAGCCTTATGGCCTCCACTCTCCAGCAAAACTTTACTGTACACTTTGCATTGTGTACACAAGTAAGTTCCTTCTTGGAAAGTGCAAAGCTTTTCCTAATGCCACAACAACAGTCCAAATTGTGATCCTCTCAACTTATAAACATGTTTACATTATCTTTTTGTCTTGGGCAACAATTTTACCACATCAATATCTTATTTTCGTATCCCACAAGGAATAACTTTTGCAAGTAGGCCAGTTCTGTACCCTAAAAAATGTGTTTGTATGCGTCATACATGGACTTGAGTTTTGCAAAGTCTGGTCAACATTCTCTGGTAAATCTCCTAAGGTTGTTCAGACTCAGAAAATTGACAAAAATGACAATGGAGACTAGAATAGAAGAATGCTGTTGATCCTTGAAGGACAAAAGTACTGAAAGCTTCAAGGCTTTCACAGGACTTTTTATTCTATAATAAAATATGGATTTGGTGAACATTTCTTCCTTAGAAAAAAAGACTTGAAAAGCTTGGTACTTGGTCCTTCCTTGGCTCATTCATAATGCACTGTAACACTATAAAGAAGGGGAAAGAGGAACTTCACTTTTTGCCAAGTTTGGTATTTACGTTTTTTAACCTTTCCTCAGTGACTAAAATAACATGAAAAGGTGAAACGTGATATTTCCTTACGTCCTCACATTTGCCGCTGGAGCCACATTAGTAAGCCTTAAACGTCTAGACTGGACGTCTTAACGTCAAGTTAAAGCTGAGCCGCGTTACAGTGCTATTTTTTCTTTACGAGAGTGACTTTTCAGCATTGTTTAACTTGTAAGTACGTGTTGATTTCAATGGATGGTTTAGGAGTGGTTGTTTCCTCCAGCCATTACCAACAACAAGGAGTGCTAATGGAGAAATTGTCACTGGCTCCAGCAAATGTTAGAGGTTATTGAACACGTGGCAAAAAAAATGGTATGTGCTTCCTCAGTCGATTCGTTCAAGCTTAACAACATGCGAAATGCGAGGATGTGAAAAGCAAATAAAGTTGAAATGTAAAATCCTTGGTTTCTCCTTTGGCCTCTGACGCTATGATGGTCAGCGTTGAAAATCCTCATTAGACATGGATTCAAACACGACGTGCCAGCAGTCTCAAAAGGCAGTCTGACAAAATACAGAAGTGAAACACACAAGAAGGAATCAATGATGGACGTAGATTAAAAACAAGGAAGCACACACATTTTTTTTAAGTGGACTTTTTCTTCCGAGAATTTCTTCCATGTGTGAAGTGAAGTGAAGGAAATTGAGAAACGGGGCTAAGTAAATAGCAAGCTTGGAAGCTGTCTTTTCATTATATGCTTTTGATATGATAGTATAAGTTTGGCAAAAACCTAAATTTAGCAGAGTGTCCTTTTTACGTTTTTACTCTGGAAAACCGCATAAAATGGAAAGAAAGGAAACTGCGTCAATTTGGCGGAGGAGTCTGGTGGTCTCATAGTAATCTGTTATCTATACTAAATAACTAAAGGCTCAAAACTTTTGCTATAGGACCGACAGAAGCGTATAAAAAAGTGATGTATCGTTGTACTATAGTCTTATAGTATAGTAGTAGTCTAGTGGCTTGTGCCTTGTCTCCATTATGAGAACAGAACCGCCGTTCCACAATAAATACTAGCAAAATAGTGTAAGTAAGATGAAAATGACGGGATCTGCGGTCTGTCTCGAGATCACTTATTCCTTTCCTTTGTACGGGGGAAAAGTAGCTCTTCACATAATTCACATTAGAAGCATGTTCCTATACTATATATAATATGATACATAGCCTATTGTGTTGTTGTATGCAAAGTGTAATAGTCTCAAGGAACGTTCAAGACAAGGGGTTTGACTTTTGACTCCTGGTTTGCACTGTCTGCATGATTAGGATTCTGACGAGTATACATTGGAAAGAGTGCATGGAGTGAGAGCTGAGAAAGGCATTAGACAGGCATTCGAAAGATATAATTTTTGAGTGTACAAGTCCAGAGTGGACTCTGACTGAGTCAGTGGCACTATTCTGGTTCCTCCGAAAGTGATTTTGGTGTAAGACCTAATAATAATCTGAATGGCATAAGCATAATCCGACCTGACGTGACTGTAACTCAAACTTCTCTCCCTGTTCTTTGGTCTCGGTCTCGGCTGCTTTTACAAGGTCTAAACAGATCTGTAATGGTTCTGCGCCCATTGTCTGAGAGTCGCCAAGTCTCGGGGATAGAGGAGCATGTTGGTCTTTTCCTTTGGTCTTGGTCTGCAAAGTCTGGATGCATGCATGTTGACTCCTTTCCACTCATCGACCTCATCCCGCCAGTTTACATTAGCACACCGTTTGGCCAAGACCTCCGAGCCGACTCCTCTCGTCCCTTTTTCCGCGTTTCTTTTGTGCACCACGTCCCCATCTCATTCAAAGCTAATACACGGGCACAATACGCAATCCATTGTCACCCGTTCATCATTTCTGACAAGTTGGGATCTTTTTTTGAATTCGGTTTCCGTGTCAAGATGAGGGACATCGCCTGCGCTGTTGGAGATGTTGTCTTAGTGTGCCTTCTACTGGTGCAATTGTGCTCGTGGTCGAAGGTTGAAGCGTCACCCAAAGTGTCGTCATCCCAGGATGCTCCTCAAAATAAACTTTTGGTCATCATGCTTGACGGGTGAGTGATTTAATGTTCCATCATTCTCACTTCCCTTTTCAATCTTAAGTTCTTTCCTTTGTAAGCCGACTACAAAACAATTTATTCTCCTCTTTCACTTCATACGTTGTTAAGCACATTATTATTACGATGAGACATAAAACAAGTTACCAAACCCAAAACTCATTTTTTCATAATAAAATGTCACACTGTAAAAAATGGCTCCATTGTAAACTTTATACAAAACTTTGAAAATTTGAGGGGCATAATGAGAACGCGTAAAAGCGCATATAATATTTGTAGTAAAATAGCAGTTTACAGTTGAAAGCGAAATTGCGGTTCAATTTCATGGATTATTCACATTTTTACTCATTCGGGTTTTGATTCCAAGGTTTCGATGGGATTATTACGACCGTCAAAGCACGGAAAAAGATCATCCCCTTAACGGATTTTCTCAGTTTTTGGCTGATGGAGTGCGTGCAGAATGGGTGGAGCCGGTTTTTCCATCCTTGTCCTACCCGACGTGGACAACAATTAGCACCGGGGTGTATCCAGAGACACATGGAATCATTGGGAATTTCATGTATGACTTGAATAAATTGAACGACTTGCAAGTGTTTAGCTTGTACAACCACACGACGACCTCATCCATTCACTGGTGGCAAAACGCGGAGCCGATTTGGACGACTGCCACGAGGTTCAAGAAGAAAGCGTTCTTGAAGTACTGGTCCAGATGCGACGTTCCCTTCAACGAAATCCATCCGGAGTCATGCATTGGCTACAGAGAAGACCCGGGTATTGACGCTATGAAAGATACTCTCAAGAAAGCCGTCGAGAAACTCAAACAAGATTTTCAACTGGTCATGGTAAGCCCTATGTTCCCAAATCCTCTTATCATTCTCTTCGACATGATCCATCACATTAACGTCAGCATTCAAAAATGCAACCGCACGCCGTCCATGCCAGTGCCAGCCCTCTCCTGTCATGCATTTAGATGAGTGAAATGGAAAGCGGCACGAGTTGCAAGCACTGTAATCGGGGGCAACGTAGGATCATTAAATCGTCATACATAAATGTACTTTTAGTGAGCACGTCTACATGCATTAATGAAATTAAACTGGGTTTCCACTCTAGGTTTATGCTGAACATCTTGATAATGTCGGACATCAATACGGACCAGATTCCAGAGAATTGAAGAAAGCTATGCGTGATGTGGATGATGCGCTCGTCGACTTTCTGGATGCGATGGTGGATTCGGATCTGGATGATAAAGTCAGTATATATACGCTCCTCTTGTGCTTAATACCATTAATTCTCATAGTATCATAGTTATTAACGTGAATGGAAGTGATGGGATGACGAGTTCGTAAACGGCTCGTCGGCTCCTTGCTGTGAAGTACGACTTTTGAGATTACACAGATAGAAGCGCCAGTGGTTAGTGGTACGCAGGAGAGGAGAACGAGTGAAGCTTTCACTTGATGAAATGAAAGTTTTGGAGTTTGTAGGGAAAAGACAGAGTGAAAGCTTGACCGAATCTGTCCATCAGTCAGACACAAAGATAAGTGGTGGGGTTTTTGTACACAGGTCAATGTAATAATCCTGGGGGATCATGGGATGAAATGGACGGGCAATGGTTCTGGAGTGATCTATCTCAATCTGGAACACTACATAGACCCGCAGACTGTAATCGCGGTTCTTGACCGAGGCGCAGTCATTTCCATCGTTCCTTATGCCAGACGCGTGGATGAGGTATCGAACGACATTTATTATCATCTTCTTCCTTTCATATGTTTGTATTGTATTTGCGGTACAAAAAGTAATGGTAAAAGCCTCCTTGCGAGCTTTTATTTATTATGCAAGACGTGCAAGAAAGTGCAAGACGAATGTCTGAGCACTCCGCCCTTCGGTGGTAATATCTCCTCATTGATTGTTTATTTGCTCATTCCTCCGCATGCTAAATTGCGACTGATGGATTTTTTTTGCATATGGTTGAAACGTTTGAAGGTCTACGCTCGTCTGAAAGGGCACGAAGGATTTGATGTTTACAAACGGGAGGAGATTCCAGTGGAGTTCCACTACAAAAATGCTCGGCTGGCTCAGGATATCCTCGTGGTGGCGAAACCCAATTACTTCATCCATGGCTTGAAGAGCGCAGGGAAGCAGATTCCAATGGATCCTCCAGGAACTCATTTCTTGGGCGGTGTCCACGGTTACCCTAACATGACGGAAATGAGAACCATATTTTTCGCCAGAGGACCGGGTGAGCCAACCAGTCCAATTCATTTTCCGTCTTCCTGAAAATTTCTTACCTTTGCGTTTTTACTTTCACTAGTTTTATCCTTTCTCATAAATCCATCACGCTCTAAAAGTTGAAATCTTTTCTCCAAAGTGAGGAAATTATTTGCATACAGGCAAAACCCCTAGAGTTGCTCTGTTCTTACCTTCTTCTTTCTTGCTCATGTCTTACAATATCCTTTCCCATATTGCAGACTTCAAGAAAGGCATAACGCACCCTCCGATTCGGATGGAAGATGTGTATCAGATCTTCACTAAACTTCTGGACATCCCATCGCAACCGCACAATGGTTCTTGGCATCGAGTGGCTGGAATGTTGCTCAGCAAGCAGTCACCCGTGGCTTTGTCTAGTTCATTTCTCTTGGGAGTGAGTGTCGCACTGTCCTTATTGTGTGTCAACATCCTCTTCACTTTCCCCAGGATTCCGTAAGGTTCTGTCGTTTTGTACGTATCGGTTTCGGTACTCACGAGCTGCAGTAGCCCGTAATCTCTCCTGCCGACTACTTCACAACCTCACCATTTCCCAATTCACACCTTCCATTTGTTAAATGAAACTCATCGTCATTGCCACAAAACACAAACTCTCGCATCGCTCTCCATTCTTATAAACTATGTGTCTATACTATACCTCTACACTATATGATAATTATAATTAGCTTAGGAATCCCATGAGTTGTTGTCATTTCTTATTAATCTCAACCTCCTCTCAGTAATTAATTAAGTTAAAATAATTTATTAACCAGGTGTAGACGAAACTTGCATTATTGCAGTGTTGGGATTCACCTCACAAGTAAGGATCATACGTAAAGTCAGCAACGTAAACTTGTATGGATTACATGACACATTACATGTAAATGATACATTCAAACTTGCTGTGTACATAGTAAATTACACCAATTAGCAATTTAGGATTCTTTTGATAACTCATAACTCCTACATACTTTTTTGTAAAGACAAACCACCAACCACCATATTTTACTTTGTTGTCATAAAATTATGCTACCTCTGTAAACTGTAATTGTTGTGCAAGAGACAATGAAAGTGACCAAAAATGACTTTCCAAAAAAAATGAACCACATCGAATCGTGTGTTTAAAAAATAGTAAAACTTGTCCTTATGGGTTTGTACGTGTTCTTGTTCGGGGTTCCGGTTCACAACTATATAAGAAAGACTATATAAACGGATGTAAAAGTACTACTATAAGCTGTAAAAAATATATACTATTGCGTGTACTATGCTGTCAACACGCCGTGCATTCATGTATTTTTATAATGATAAGCATTTTAAAATTATGATTAATTGATTAATTAATTAATTATATGGGAGATGAATTTGAGAATCAGAATGAGCGTATACTTGTTTTTGCTTAGAAGCCATATTAGTCAGCTATTATAAAATCGTTCCTTTTGCAATTGCAAGTGATTGATCTGATAAATTGAAAGTGATGTGTTTATATAATATAGATTATATGATGATGTATGCTTTTAATTACTACCTTCATTTTAATTTTAATGCATTTTATGGAATTTTAATTTTACTGAACATTTAAACAATTCGCTATAAGTACACAGCATAGACGTTGTACAACTTGTAAAAGCCACCCAGAAAATTATTAACGACAAATTGTAAAATTAAAAAAACTTGTTTTGTGTTCTGGAGTCGTTTGAATGACGACGCACCAAAAAAGTGTGACAATCCTTCACATTCACCATTTTGAAGACAAACAACAAACAGTCCAAGAATGTTCCTCTTACCATTTCCTTCTTTTGAATGTTCCCCGTTCCCTTTGAAGAATGTACACAATTTTGACATTTTGTACCAAAAACAAAATTTAATATTGATGAAAAATGAAACTGGTAATTAGGAATGAGTTAACCATGAGTCCGAAAATCACTTGATTGGTGTGTTATCAACTTTAATTATCAATCCTGACGATAAAATAGTGTAGGCACTAGGCACTAGTAGGAATTGGTGCACATAATGGAATTTATAGTAGCTTTTTGTAAACAGTAGTTCTAGAAAGGTAATCTTGTATAGAC
>JABASF010002798.1:0-12846 GCA_019776145.1 Harlomillsia oculata
ACAGTTTTTCCTAATATTTGCTTTCACTCTTATGACTCTTATGGGAATTTGACTTTGAGTCTCAATGGAGAAGACGGCAAAAAGCCGTTATTTTCTTGGGATTGGTAAAATGTAAAAAAAAAAATACACAAGCTTCCGCTTTTGGTCTCCTTTAGGGATTTATAGCTTTCAGCAACTCCAATTCTATAAGGAATAGAACTATTTTTCAATCTGGGAGAAGCACTGTTGAGCCACTGGAGACGTGGCGTGGTTTGCTTTTCGGGTTTCGTTACCATTTACTGTTACCAGAAATGTTTTCAAGCAGAAGACTAAAGATGCATCAATGGCAGAAAAAAACTCGCATTTGCGTTCCATTGCGTCCGGTTCAAAGATTCGTTTGGACTTTCTCGGCCTACTTCTGTTTGCTACATCCTCCTGAGATACATTACCAGAACAAACATAAAACTTAACTTTTTTGTCTAGTTTTCTAGTGTAGATCTGAAAAGGGGTGAATGTTCGTTCCACTTCCAACAAGTAAAAAGTTAGCAGAATTACTAATATAAAACTGCGCTTTTGTGGGCTGTGGTCAGGGAAATTTTGCTGTGGTGGCAATTTGTTTATGATCCATTTCGTTCGTCTGTGACCACAGTTGTAAAAACTACTATTAATCCTTTCTCGGATGCACAAACATGCATTTCTCATCTTTTCCTCATATACTTTTGGCTCCAAACTTTGTGACAGATAAAGTTTGATGATACGATAGTCTCATAAGATGAAAGTACTGAGACCAGTGTTCTTATTCTTTTGTGTAAATTGTGGTGTATTTTGCTCCCTGGAGACTTTTTTGGAAGATGAGCTTTCCGAGAAATCATTTTCATGAAGGCGGGTTCTCAAGACTCAAGACCCACATTCATTTAATTTTTTTTTCTTCACTTTTTCCTCTCAAAGGCAACAATTTCTTTCTTTTGTAGACTGTAACGACTTCGCAATTATGTAAAAAGTTTGTAAGATTGCAATTTTTGGAACGACTTTTTGTTCACGGAGCAAAAACACCCAAGTCAATAAACCACTATCTTCCATACTCCTTACTTGACTTGGTATATTGCGATAGCAATAAAGAAGTTCGGGGAGAATGTGGGCGGGTGCATCAAAAGAAATGGAACGATATGACACGACACGATGACGATGACAGTCTACACACTTGCAATACTTTGCTTAAGATTATTTGTGTCCCTGTCTGACCTATTGGTTCAAGTGCTGTCACTTTCCTGCCCTGCCACCATCTGAACCAATTCATTAGCAAATATTGACATAAGGTGGTTGAAACGATTCATGTTCACTTGGTCCGACTTTTCCAAGAACCTGGGTTCGTCCGGTTCGTATCCGTGACTTGTTTGCTTTTTAGTGTATATGTAAAATTAGACGAAAATGAATAATTTTGAAAATTAAAATTCATGTTTTCGCACAACTTTGTTTTAAAAAATGCAATTCTTTTTGTTTTATTTTGCAGGCTCAGATATTTGACGAGATTGGTCTCAGTGAGCTAACCATTGCTGAGAGTTCTTCCAAGACGTACAAGCATTGCTTCCAGGTAATGAATTTTTAATTTTTAATTGCGAGTAACGGGCGACGGATTGCCATTCCTATACAATGGCAATTAGTTTTGAAAACTCCGTAGTACATAGTATTGATTTCTTGAAAATTCAATACCCATCAAATTTTCCATTTCATTGCCCTCTCCTGATGTCCTGGTGTGCAATATCCATTTTTCATGTGTCCGATTGGGTTCACCGTTCACCCGTGCATTTCTATATTCCAACCGTCACCTTCATTGGTCAATTTTCATTTATGAATATCACAATGTCCAACGAAGAGACACATGTCAACTGTCAAGTTGTTTGCCTCTCCGTACAGCTTTTCGCAGCTGACATGAATGAACAAATGATCGTCAATATTTATGTACGTTTTATACTACGTAGTGAACGATATTACGATTGATTTGGACTTATCCTTAAGCCAAATCGAGAAGAAAATTATTGCGTATATTATATTCATTTTTTTAGGTCACCACCATTGCATGCATATGAAATGTGTTTTATTCAATAAAAATTTAAATTGGGTAGTATTGTATCAAGTTTATCAAATAACCTTGATCCATTCCGTCCTTTAGAAAGCGTTATGTTATATGGTTCCAATGTATATGTCTGAGTGAAAGGAGAAAGAGAAAATGCTCTCAAAGTCCTTTTGCGTATTTACTTTGTGGGTTTTCTCTTTTACAAAAGTAATACTTGAGGGTCTGAGTGTTTTGTACTTGTCTCTGCATTCATAGCTTGAAACACATTTTATTGACTTTGAAAAAGCAAGTGGTACCTTTGTTTTTTGTGTCGTCCTTGATGGCATTCGTCATTTGACTTTTTCATGACTCAAAAAGCTGATGTTATATCAAATTGTTATTGCGTGCCTAATCTTTCAAAATGAGTGGTCTTGTTTCCTTCAGAAGTGCACTTACTTAAACTTGCATTCCATTGATTTGATGAATTTGTATGTACGGAGAAAATTGTATACAAAAAAAGTCTGGAGATACCAAAAATTGCAATGGAATTCTAATGGGTGCTTTTTTCGGTTCTTATGATGCTCAGTTACGATTTCGACGTGATGCGACATGACATTTTGGGAAGTATATATCACTGGTTTCCATCGCACGAGAAAAGTCGTATAAAATTAGTACGTTTCAACATTTGATGTCTGACAAGTTTGCCACGTGTGCTGGACTTGACAATCAGAGAAAACAGAAATGTCCTTGCCTCTTTGTTGATATAGTGTAATCTCATAATGGGTTTTGATGTACAAGCTAAAAGCTACTAATATTGTACTTATTATTCTATTTGCTGTGCTATAGCTTCTTTCTATGGGACATCGAAGCATGTTTGCATAACTTGGACTACATTACTAGAATGTTTATTTAATCGATGACAGTCAAAGACGCAATTTCTTTCAATTTTTTTTATTGTTGTTGGTAGGTTCTAGAACGAATATTATTATGAGATAATATAATTCCACTTTTTCCAATTTCGTGTGCCATTGAAGCAAATGCGTAGATGATTTAAGATACCACTGAAATGAGAAAGCAGACAAAGAAAAACTTCTTCGTTGACCAGGTTGTATTTTAAGGCACGGGGGCGAAATGAGAATAGGGTTT
Organism: Harlomillsia oculata; assembly: GCA_019776145.1. Classification (NCBI taxonomy): domain Eukaryota; kingdom Metazoa; phylum Arthropoda; class Collembola; order Entomobryomorpha; family Oncopoduridae; genus Harlomillsia; species Harlomillsia oculata. Next base: position 3,179 of record JABASF010002798.1, read on the forward strand.
TTAATCGATTGAAAAGAATTTTGCGCAGCGAAAAGGCTCAATCATACTTAAAAGGTTTCTTCTATAATCGGATTTTGTACTAGTTTTCGTTTGATTGTAGTTAAAAATAGCACAACTTTAATTTTCTTTTCATGAAATGGAAAAATAACAATGAAAATATATTGTACTTTAGGAACACACCGTTTTATCCTTTTGTGTATGATACGACAATAATTTCTCATTGATAGTAAAAATATTTAGTTGCGTTCTTGCGTTATTAATATCCAAGTACTTCGTTTTTTATGATTATTTTAAAATTCAATTTGAATGTCATTCAGTCATTTCGCGTGACATGGCCATGGGAAAGGGAAATAGATGGGAAATACAGAGGTTTTGTAGTAGAAATTGATTTTGACATGTTTATTAATAGACATTTGGTCATTCATGAAGTCGTGGGTGCATTTTCCTTGGAGCATACATCTAAGGTCGGGAGTTTATTATAATGACTGAGACTGAAATGCGAGTTTTGTGTTGTTTGTATTGTAGTGCAGGCGTGTCTCGTAGTAAGCTAACTAATAAAACTTTTGTTTATTGACTGGCTCGTGTAACGAAACGATGAGTCTGTGTCTTCAGTCTTCACTGTGAGCTATTATAATCTATAATGGAACTTTATCGGATTTGCATGATACAACTCGTTCTACTCACGACAAGTCATTCCTAAAAGCTTTGTATGCATATCACACGATGCGTACAGGCAAGTCTTGTATTTGGGTAACATTGAACATGCTGCTTCAATAACAACATGAGAGATAATTTGAATATGTGCCAAGCAAATCGAAGAACCCTGTACGCATCATCTGATTGTTCTATCAGTATTACAACGCTTTTCATAGTATTCATTGCTTTTATCTGATAATGAGCGTTTTGTCGTCATTTTTCCTGTTGTCCACGCTTTTAGTTTTATGGTGCCTTTTGAATAATATACAAGAATTAGGAAAGGAAACCCGTGTTTTTGAGTTGGATGTAGGACGTAGGAGGAACACGATTTGGAAAAAAGTTGAGTGGAATTGCATTGGTGGCAGTTGCTAAACAGTCTGTCGACGTCTGTCTGCAATTGCCATTGTGACCTTCATTAATACGAAGTGGAGAAACGCCCAGGTTCCTCTTCGTCTTGAGCCTGCATAATCATTTTCTTTCTCAGGGAAATGGGCTCAACAAGGTAAATTATGCAAAAACTCCTTTCCCTCTCTGGACAATGTTGTTTAGTTGGTCTCCTACTATTACATTCTAGTAATAAAGTTAATGTAACCGGCTTATTGCTTTTTTTGGCCCTGTGGTTCTTTGTGTGAAGAAAATAGAGAAAGAGAGTACTAAAAGCTTAGAAATTCGAAGGAAACTCAGCTTATCTTGTTGAAGAGTTGAAAAAAATTTCTATACAAGAGACGCCGTATTAGGCTTTTTTATTGTTTGGACTCAACAACTAACAACCTCTTTTTTGTTGAAAACTTGAATTTTTAATATTACCTTGAAGAGTGAAGAAAATACGAAGTCTCGAGTATAGTCTTTTGTGTAAAAAAGAGTATTAACCTTCGTTACGACGGATAAGACGTACGTTTGAGCTTTAGTTCCTTCGCCTAGCTTTGGTTCATTTGCCTTAGCAGAAGAACAATAGATATAAATTGTGTACGTGATTCGTATAGACGGTTTTTGGCGAAACCAGCAGCCGTCTAATGAGTCTGCATTGAAGGTACACACATTTTTCTTTCAAACCTGGAATTAGCATATGGATTAAGTTAGTCCCAGAGGGTGTCGTTCCAGGGTTCCAGACTACGTGTAGTTTGAACGAGATGTTGTAAAAATAAGTGCAGTTCTAAGGTTTCTGCATGAAATCATTTTACTTTATGAAGTGAATATTTCATACGCTAACTTATGCTTTCTTGTAAATAAAAATCTTGATACTTTCTCTGCTCATTCAAGGTTATGTTATGCATTTTAGTAAAATGTACTATATCTGGGGATCGGGGCATGGTTCAATTTAAATATGGCCGGAGGATGCGGGGTTTTCTTTTCTTACCTTGGAATATTGTGCTGGAGCATGTTTTCCGAGAAAATGCAGCTTTTCCGCTAGGGAAAGCATTGTGATTTTCTCCTTAGTTTGGTAAAGCAACGTGGACGTTCTGCCATCATTTTCTGATTACTACTATACGTAACCTTCGTGTAATGCACTATAATTCTTCTATCCCTTTATGCATTATGTAGCTTTTAATACGGGGAAGTTTGTGTGTGGCTTTCCTTGCTTATGAGATTATTTTGAAGATGGGTTTCATGATGTAAGTGAATACCAAATTGCAGGAAAGTAGCCGTAAGCATAGTTTCAGTGTCTCCCAAATTGCGTAGCTTGTTATTACGAAGGGAAAATTGGTACCCTTGAAAAATAAGGGAACTTGTCTTGGCAGCGATTTCCTTTCCCGTGGAAGTCGTTTTGATGTGAGAGAAAGTTTCATTTTCCAATTTTCGTTCACGGGGTTCACTGTCGTGTTTCATTGAGCGTGCTTTGTCTCATTTCGTGTTGACAAATTGAATGAAACAATAAAACTTACTTGCATAAGCATTAGAAGTCGGATTCCAAGATTCGGTTTTGTTTGTCCGGAGCGTGTTTGGGTTTTCGGATTTTCACCGTCTAGTCTCTGGGATACTTTAATTGATTTGATTCGGAATTCACAATTGTATTTGTCTCCAGTCTCCAGTGTAGTATAGTGGTTTATTAAATTGGTTTACTGAGCAAACCGTTACTTTATCCACCCGGATTATCTGTGACTTTAGTTTTAAAAATAAAGCTTGTAATAAATGGCTTTTTGGTTGTTTGAGGGGACTTTTCTTGTATGTCTGGAAAATCCATGGGAAAATTATATTATTGTACAGGAAAGTTGGGATGTGCCCAATGTGCCGTGTTAAATTTTTATGATGTAATCCTTAGTTTACTGAGAATTGAGAAAGTTTCGAGACAACAAAGAAACCAGGCGGATACGCTGGATTGGAATGAATGACTATAAATTGTGATTGATTTGTTGAAGAGCCGGGTTTATCGCGTGAACGACCCGCTTCCGAAGTTGAATCCGCAGTTCGCAAACTGACTCGTAAGTGCGTCTTAATTTGCAACACAGATTAAGATGTTCTGGTCAGTGACCCGATCTGATATTTTGAACAAAAAACCGTGATATGCTCGTGACGCTAATGATCATAAGGATTAAAAGAGTTTTTATTACAGCTGTGTGATCACTGGTCTTGAGGTTTGTTACATAAGGAGAAAATATACTACGCAGTAAGGTTTTTATGAACATTCGACTATTAGAAATACACAGAGCGAATTAATCGCGTGATTGCCCCGGAGGATAACAATGCGGATCCAACGCTGTCAGAATATAACGACGTCTCTATCAAGTAGGTTCCGGATGAAACAGGGTGAAAAAGGAAGAAGACGACTTCAATCCGTTTTTAGCCTAAGGAAAGCCTAATTGAGTTAAGGAAGCCTATAAGCTCTCAAGAGTGGGCGGGCGGAAGATTCGGTACTCTGTATGGAGAAAGCGAGCAAAAAAAGTTGAAGGGATGATAAAGTGAAGGAGAAAAGTTGAAGATGCGGCGAATGCACAAGAGATGCGCTTTCAGATTATTACTATTACTTAGGCGCAAAAATGGGTTTGAGGTGAATGGACGGATTAGTATTCTCAAACTAAGGGATGTGCTAGTGTCCCATTGGGATGACTTGTTTATATGGACGAACGGTTATAGTATTTTCTGTGACCAAAACTTTTGGGGATAAAGTTATGGTACTTGGAGTGTGAAAGTGACGGAGACTTTCGTATTTCCCTTTCTCACAAGTGCAAAGTGCTGCTGAATGATGCACTAAAAGGCTTTTTTTTCCTTTGAGGCTGTCCCAATTTTCCAGGACGGTAGTTTATGACGGCTCTTCCTCACGCTTGTCTTCATTTTAGTGACTTTTCCGGATTTTTTTTGTGTTGGTAGTTAACCAACAACGCTAAATCATTAAGTGTCTCCCAAAGTAAAAGAGACGTTGATTTTTTTCGCAGTCGTTGGTTATGTAATGCCAATTAACTTTGCCGGCTGCATTTTCCTGTGACAAACCCGACAGTTTTTATTAGCTTGTCAATATCCAAGGGAATCCATGCAGAAAATTACGATGGTTTTGACTTTAATGTAGTCTGCATCTTTGTGCATCTTTGAGAGCACGTTTCCCCGAATGTTTCATGACGGCTTTTGGTTCTTCTCGTGTTTTCCACTTGACGAAGAACGTCTTCTTGGAAAGCATTTCATTTTCTCATTTGGAACTTGAGCTGGGGTTTCTCAAATCGGATTGATGTCATCGTCTCATATTCGGGAACTGAAATTGGAATTTTCATCCTTGAATGTTCTTCAATGCAATGTTCTTTTGAAAAGAGTGTACATACAAAAGATTTTTGTCGGGATTTTCATGCTTTTAAAGATATTGTTGTCAGGCAAGTGGTGCCGAGGATCTTATTCACAGATCATATCTCCGTGAACTTTGGGTACGTCCTTTCAAGGAAAACCGGGCATTTTAGGGATATTAAAAATAGTAATCCGATTTTGAACAATATAGTATTCTGTTGTTCGAAGCAATAAACAATGGAATGAGGCTTGTGATTTTGTTGCTAACATGTTGTCAACTGTCTTTCTCTTTTGTACGTGCACGACGGAAAAGCTTTGATTTTCTCCGAAGTGATTGAGTTGCACTGAGTAACCTTGAGTCATCCAAGTAGGATTTTCAGACAAGTTCAAAGGCAAGGATGTCTTTTTGGAAATGTTTCACATTTGGAGGTATTAAGAAAAAAACCTTCGACTTCAACTTCATGAAAAAACAACTGTAACTTTAGACGGGTGTACGAGGAAAAGTGGCTTAATTGTACATAAGAATTGCTGGACAAAGTTGAGAATTGTTTTCCTTCTTCATCATGTCCTGGAAAAAAAGTTGAGAACCTACATAGTTTCCTAATTCTAAAGTGGTTCATGAGACATCATGTTCCTGGAGAATTGCACACGAGACGAATTGTCGACATTGGTAATGGCTCACATTAGCCAATAAGGAATGTCCGAAAGACAAACGAGAAAAAAAAATCCACGAACATGTTACGATTGTCGAAAGTATACAACGTACTATATAGTAATGTTGTTTGTGTTCTTTGTATCCTTTTCGGGTGTCTTCTTCTGCTTCTCTGGCTACAAATGCAATTGAAGCAGAACGAAAAAAGTAACCGGAGAAAGTCTTCTTATTGCGAGTAGTAAATGTAATAGAGACGTGGGAAAGTGTTCTTCAACAATTTATTGGACGAGAAGCTTTAAGTCTCGTTTACCTTTGGAGAATCGCATGGTTCAACACAATATCTTATGTTTCTTCCGTGTCCTTCCTTGTCCTATTGTTGCTTTTTCTCAGTTGGCTAAAGAGAATAAATCACTGAATGTTTCTTTTCTTTTGTCTTTCCTCATGGTTTGATAGGTGATTACCCCCTACCGAGTTTTGGTACTTGCTGCAGAGAGCAGGTCGGGAATGGAAGAATGGATCCATGCAATTCGGGCAGCGAGCAGTTCAACTTTCTACGAGGTAAGGAAATCCATTGAGAATCATTACTTTTTCACCGTCAAAAAAAGATACAAAGTGTGACATTTGTGCATCTATCAATGTTGTCTTCTGGTCTCCCTAGACTTTTAGCTACTTTTAGATAAATTGCAATTTTTTGAAAAATAAGCAAAAAAGCAAGCTTGGAATTTTTTCTAAAATTAGATTCCAAGTTGAATGAGGTATTTTTGGTATTAAAAAAACGTCACTTTGACCTAACCGCAGGAGGGAACGGGGATGAAAAGTTATAGTTATGATGCAGTAGTTTTCGCTTTTTAGTCTTTAGCTATTAGTTTCAAAAACGTTACGAGATGCATGAACCTGTCAAATTCCAGTCTTGACCGTATAAAACTCTTCATGATTTATCATCAAATTTTAGACTTTTTGAACTCAAAACTTGAGGGAAAGGATGACTTATGACGTGTAACGACCAAAGGGTTGCAAACCTTACAAAATTTATGATCAAGTGCGGTTTTTGTTGAAAATCCACTGTATAATATGTAATTATTCATAAAATTCGAGGATTAGTGTTTCTAAGCGAGAGAAAACAAGCAAATCTTTGATGTGAAATGAAAACCAGAGGAAGGTACGATTAGAATGAATGCAGCGTTTAAGCTTTTCTCTCTCCAAGTTTTCATCGTGCAAACCTATACAAACCGTGACGAATTATAGAGTTAGAAAGTATACATACTTTAAAGTTTCGGTGTGGCTTTCTAGGTTATGGGGTCAGAATGGCCCTCCGATGTGATAAATATTGTAAGACAGTGAAAAAGGCAAGCTGTCGGTCTTTGTTACTTGTTAGTCTTATCCAGATGAAAGAGTTGAGTTTTGTTTTAATAGCGTCCTGGAAAACTTGGGATTTAAGGATGAAGTTTCTGCAATATTATATGTTATTGTAATACGATACAGTTGGAAAGGTCGAAAGGTTTACCTGATGTTTTTTGATGTGGTTTCTGATAGTGAAAGGATATATAGGATTTGGAATCTATAACAATAGAATGTTATAGGATGTATAATGTAATGTACCAATGTACGGAATGAACTCTGAGTGACTATGTCCATTAATTATTTGTTGGCAGAATGGAGACCATGCTTGCCTTTTGTCTGGAGCACACATTTGGTACGCGACTTCTCATGCAAGACCCACTTACTGTAACGTCTGTCGAGAGCAACTATGCGGTAAGTAATTCTTTCTGTGGAAATGGACTTGAAGACTCGCGTCTTGACACAAATGCAGTTTTCAGGAGACCTTAAGTATGTCCATTGTGGTCCCGTGTGACATACGGAGACAGGGCGGAAGCGACAGTGGACGCATTAAAGTTGCACTATAAGGCAGATGTCAATTTAACTCGGAGCGACTCTCCAAGACACGTCACCCTTGTCCTCGTTGGACTCTTATTGCTTTTACTACTAAGTTTCGATTCAGAGAGTCGCCTGATTCTGTCTCAATGTACGTTTGGAGAGACGATTGTTCTCTTCGTAGAATTCTTGATGCCCTCCTTGCCAATTTGTTAACACAGTCTAGTCTGCAGAGGTCCATCCATTCATGGAAAAAAAAAGAAAATATGCCCGGCATTGCACGTACTGAGTACTGTTTCAAGAAAAAAGGAGGAACCAACAACGGAATCGTAAATCGTAATGCCCGACTACTCTGAAACCATTTTCGTCTCAAACTACGGTTTTTTAGTCCCTTGTGAAATTTGAAATAGGGAGTTTCTCACATGACCTTGGCACTTATTGCTGTTTCAACCGAAAAAGCTGCCAAAAGTAGTTCTTCATTCGAAATCGTGTGAAAGCACATATAAACTTGGAAAAACCATTTTGACCTTGCTAAGAGGTACTCTTCAGCAATTCTCCAGCCATTTTGTCTAGGATTGTTATATCAAGTTAGAATACAAAACTAGCCAGCTTTCTTATAAACTTCAGGCTCATTGTTATGAGTTTCAGTGTTTTTTACTACAGAAATCTCAAATGAAATGAAAAATTCACGACGTTTCACTGCCGTAACTAGTGAAATTACTACATTGCATCCCGAAGTTACGCCTTTCCGGTTTCATCCTTTATGCACTGGAAACGGTTCCTTGTAGTACTTTTATTTATTAACGTGCAATTCATAATTTTAGCATAAAATGTGCATTAAATTTTACCGCTGAGTAAAATTCCTACGTCATGACTCGTTGTTACAAGGCCGGAAGCAAAATGAGCATATGGAGTCACTAATATTTAGTTGCTCTGGCTGAATGACTGAATTAATTATGTAATAAAATGACAGATAAAGTGACATTTCTGATGAAACATTTATTTTTAGGTGTCACGTCTCATGGGCTCAGTTGCGAAATTTGCAAGTTCAAAGCACACAAAAGATGTGCTTCAAAAGCACTCAACAATTGCAAATGGACTACGCTCGCTTCCATGGGCAAGGAGATTGTAGAAGAATCGGATGGGGTGAGAATAAGAATAATCTCTGACTTTATATAACAATTTTTTAATGAAGATTTTGAAATTAAACAATGATTGGTTGATGAATTGCAGTCGTTGGCCTTGCCGCATCAGTGGCTTGAAGGGAACTTGCCAGTGTCTGCCAAATGTGATGTTTGTGACAAAACATGCGGGTCGGTTTTGAGGTACGTTTGGTCTGTTTTTTAGTTCTGGTAGCGGATTTGAAATCCGGAAATTGATAAGGAAAGTTGAATTATGATTTTAGGCTACAAGACTGGAGATGTTTATGGTGTCGAGCGACGGTTCATCTGGCTTGTCGCTCCATGATTGGAAATAAGTGTCCTGTTGGTCGAATCAGTGTGGTGCCGCCAACTGCTTTGCATACGATTGGTATGTATGATTTACGTCAATTGAAGAACAGTTTCGTACTTGACTTCGTTTTGAATTCATATTCGCAAGCTTAAATTTTCAATTAATTGTGCCACTAGGAAGTGACGATGCTTGGGAAGCCTCACGACCTTTGACTGGCTGCTCTCCTTTGTTGGTATTCGTCAATTCCAAATCTGGTGATCACCAAGGACTGAAGTTTCTTCGACGATTCAAGCAGCTTTTGAATCCTGCTCAAGTTTTTGATCTGATGAATGGAGGACCACGTCTTGGTCTGCAGTTATTCCGACACTTTGAACCATTCCGAATTCTCGTTTGTGGTGGCGACGGTTCCGTGGGCTGGGTCATGAGTGAAATTGACAGACTGGATATGCATGTAAGTTTGAATAAGAGACGGATTGAGGGTACACCCTACTTTTCGCGTTGATAGAGACCATTTGTCTAGTTTGGGGATGTTTGGGTGTGTGTGGGATTTGCGACATGATCATGTTGGGGGTGGTTCACTGTCTAAAAGTGTTTATTTATTTTGATTCAATGCACAGAGACAGTGTCAAGTCGGCGTTTTGCCTTTGGGAACCGGAAATGACTTGGCACGCGTCCTCGGTTGGGGAGCTGCATGTGATGACGACGCCCACTTACCTCATTTGCTGGAGAAGTACGAGAAGGCCACGACGAAGATGCTGGATCGGTGAGACCTCATTTGGAATCGTTGACAGTATTACTTTATTATTGATTACAGACTGCGCCTTATGTGCTAGACTGTATCATCCAGTGTCGACAAACAATATTCAGCTCTCGGGTTCACTAACCAGCAGCATGTCTCTTAGATTTGTGCCGAAAAAAGAAACTTAAGGCGGTGACTGGAGAGAGAATGTAATTGAATTTTTTTCCTCATGTCGTACTTGTCTTTTTTAGATGGAGTATCATGACATTCGAGAGAGGAGTATTCCTTAAGCCGACATTCAACGAAGGTCTTCGCCTTGGGGAGAAGCCACAGATTGCTCAGTACGAAGACTCTGTCGTGTCTCATCTCCAGAATATCCTCCAGTCTAATCAACATCAGACTGTCATCAACTCTGCCAAGTAATCACGTTTCCACTCACTTTTTTCATACATTCTTAAAGGAAAGGTATGAAATTGCCACTTTCACTCCTGTGTGAGTCCAATAGAGAGACACTTCCTATAGAATTTCATCTTTCTCTTTGCTCATTTG
>JABASF010002799.1:0-12835 GCA_019776145.1 Harlomillsia oculata
CGAGGAACTTTGCATTTTACAGTAACGTTCTGGATAAGATCATGCAGGATTACAGGATTCATTTTCTACTCTTAGCCTTTGGGGCAAAGTAGAAAGTCTGACGTTTATATTTCCCCCGTAGGGTATAGGAAAACGCAAAAAATGAAATCTGAATTGGTCCGAGTTTAACCACAGAACGACCTTGCAGGGGGAAAAAGCTCTGTGAATTTGGAATTGATGTAATCAGTATGATTTGTATTTGCAAATGCAAATCATCAGCGAAGGAAAAAAGGTTTAGATGTTAGAAATTGAGCAAGCCTGAAAAAGCTATTTGTCAAGGAGTGTCCCAATGGCACGTTCTAAAGAGCTGCCTTTGAAAACATTTATCTATCCCGTAGATCGCGGCCGTGGAAATTGTCAGACGTGAAGGTTGGACTTCAGTTTGCACACTTTGTGGAAACAAATCCGCTGTGTAAGCACAAAACGCGAAAACGCTGCCTTGGAAAAGGATGAAACCATCCCTCGTCTCCGTTCCAGCCAGCTCTTTGAAAAGTAGTATTTGCACGATGACAATATTAAGCCTGTTAACATGCAAAGGGCGAACTTACTATGAAGGTTATCGCATGCAAATTCATATTGTCATATTACAGCCAATTCGAAAATGTAAAGGCAGGTTCCATTCCGACTTTTCAAGGTGCAGATCGCCATTGTGAATACCATTGTGATTGTGTTCCTCTCGCGCATTTCTACTTATTTTGATATCGGTATAGCATAAAAAACGAATTGAATTGTATCCCTGTAAGGTTTTGCTTCAGGAGAGTTGACAAAAAAGGAAAGCATGAAAAGGAAGGATCCAACAGGCCCAAGACGTACGACGAGACAAGTGATGGATTTAAAGCTATAGAATACTAAAACCGGAAAAACAGCTTCATTTTTTATTTACACCATTAAGACAGAATCCTTGCTGGCATCAGGAAACAATGAGCTTTCCACAAAGATGCTGTCACACCCGACGAGTTTCGAAAAAGAATCCTTTTCTCTAGTGAAAGTGAGTGAAGCAGACTTGATGAATCGATGGAGCTCTCTCTGTCTAAACACAAACCGGCGGAAATCTCAATGACATGTTAATACGCAAAAATCCTTGAAGTTCTCTCGTCTCTATTCTCTAATACGCCAGGGATGGAGCACATGTATTGTTTATTTATGCAAGGCACCACTTTCTCAGGATGAATGGTGGATGAAAAACTGGCATTTAATTTCCATGACGGAAACTTCCATTGGCGTTTTTATTTTGTATATTTCTTTCAATGGATGCACTCAAGTGGAAACCCCAAGCGTGCTTCTCACGTCTTTTATTCTGTTCCTCACAATTTTAATCAAGTCTCCGCTAGCTTTGATTGACTCCAGTTGACCCACGTGATTTCTTAAATCTTGTCCTCTGTATCCTATAGGTCAGGTTAACGCTGGGGAATTATGAGATTTCGGTTTAAACATTAATTTGACAGGAAGACGGAAGACGTAGGCGACAAGATAAAGCGACGGAGATTGTGACAACATCAGCATTAATATTGATACCGCGTCGACAGCATTTCTGCATCACAATTCGTAAATGCACTTTCCTGTGTGCGGTACGTACAGTTCCTGTCTGGTTTTCACCGTTCAACCATCAACTTGTACTGTGTTGGAACTACTTTGAGGACAAGTTTTGTTTTTCATTGACGGTGTCTCGAAAATGAACAAAGCACACACACTATTGTGCTCATCTGATAGAGAATACGATAAGGAAAAAAAATTGGTATCATACCATTTACTCGTTGAAGCTGTTCATCCCCATCCCATGACCTCAAAGTAGCTCCAACACAGTACTGTACATACATTATTCTTTGTTCTAATTCCTTTCCATTCCATGCACATTGTTTTTCTGGAGTATAAACGATAAGAAAGAATACTGTCTTGTCTAGTTCCGTGCTTTTAGAATGGAAACTGTCAAGGTTAAATGAAAGATGGAATGTGTATTTTGATTAAGAAAACCGATTTTTACAATTCCGCCTTGTTACAAGACTTTTAATATTGATAATGATAATGAGCAAGGAACATCCATGCATTTTATTGCTCCTGGTTTAATACATGAATAAAGTTGGAATATGTAATTTTTAATGATGATGGTGGCGCAGCTCCCTTTTTGCGAGCTTCAGGGTCGTGCAAAAATAAGAAAATGACCGGTTGAGTAAAAACGCTGCAGGAGTAGAGAGTAACAACTTCCGCTCAATGATAATACACAAGGGAGATTATTAAGACTTGCAAGAGTTATGACGAAATAGGAAAACTGTAAATGGCCGTGGGCTTTCGAAGGATTTGCGAAAGAATCCTTAAGAATCCATGTTAAGCCTTTTGTTAACCACGAACAAGAGCAACATGAAGAAATTCAGAACGCCATTTTGGCTGTATAGACAAAAAGATCATCTGAAGCTGTTTTGTCCACCTTTCAGCATAAAAGATATACAAGATGCCTTCGTTTTTAGTGCACTAATGCATAAATACATTACTATAGAGGATCATACCATCAAACGCTTGGTTCACGATTCCCTATTTGTACGGTATTCCAGGGAATTAAAACCTGGAGATATACGCCTCCGTTTCTCGAGAATATTTAACTCTAGAGGGAAAAAGGATGGGAAAATTATGCAAAGTTGATGACAAAGATGATATTAGGCGTGAATGAAAGCAGAGAATTTTTTGCTAGTGTGCATATGTACGATTTCCTTTAGGAATTCTGTGAATGAGGCGGGTTGAACGGATTTTTTTTCTTTTTTTCAATAGTTAATCAAGATTCCGGAAATCGAAAAATGTTTGCAAAAGCGCGAAGTGCGCTTCCTGAGATTTCAGGATGGTGACTGCATCCGTTTTGGATTTTTGTAAATGTGCAGCATGTTACGGTATAGTCCAGTGTATCAGATGAGGAGGAGGAAAATATACTTACGTGCCTTTCATTCCACGAAGAAGCACTCGAAAATTGTCATAGACTCTTACCCTCCAGTGCACATTTTTAGCAAAGCCAACAGCAAAAGGGCAATAAATTCCTGACTGTTTCCACTTGGAAATTTTATACCTCATTTTATGCAAGTATCCTCTTGTGCAGAAATGGGGTGAGTGTTACCAAGTTGACTCAATGTCACTTTGTGGTTTCAGTTAGTCGCAGACTACAAAAATTTTTATTTTGCGTTTCTGACTCAGCAATGAACAGGGGACACACAAAGAGTAGAGAGTAGATTTTTTTGTGTACGCACATGTTCACTGAACAGTGCCGTAGCCAACACACCTTACAATTCTTTAGAATGCAAAACTCGGGTGACTCTTGAGCACAAGTTGTTTAGTACACTCGGTATCCTGTACACTCTCCATTGCTTACGGCTATCAAACTTTGAGTGCAAATTCATGGGAAAATGCCATTGCATTGCGTCATGCCTAGGGCCTTTGGGAGGCAAATGTGGCAAGGAAATCGATCTGTCTTGTGGAAAAAATGGAGAAATAAAAAAGAAATACAAATTTTTAGTGACTTTTTAGGGAAAAACGATGACTGTCATCCTGTGTATTTTGTGCCCATTTCATTTCCATGCGCATATTGCTGATATAGAATATACGATCCGCACGTCGGTCCATTTGAGACGAGCGCAAAAACGGAAATGGACTGAATAACGTCCAGAGAATTTTAAACTGTCTCATTCTTTTGCAGATTTTTGGCATCTTGCAAGAAGATAGCATAAGGTTAATGCACCGCTCCCATTTATCATGCGGTTTAAGCATGAAACTGCTTGGACTGACTCCATGGAATCATAGAAATCTACTAGAGGAACATATGACTTTCCTAAAGGACACTCGGCAATTTCTAACTTTATTATTTTCCCTTTGGGAATATTGCCACTGCGTAATACAAAGCAATAGACTACTGCTACTGGTACGGCAGTCCACGCTGGAAATGAAATCAAGCGCAGTGATGACAACGACAAGACTGGACTCTTGATTCTAACAAGTCTGTTGACTGGATCCACTTCTCTCAAGTTGAACCCGGAACTCAAATCCTTACTTGAAGATGCGATAAGCTAAAGGAAAATGAGACAGGTTTACAGTCCATGGAGACAATCTCAGTACTAACTTAAGACTTGTTTCCAAGTTTCAGATTTCCCTTCTCTGAGAAATCACAAATGGCCACGCTGATTGCTCTCGAATTCCAAAAGTTGGCTTTCCTCTTTTCTCTTCCTTCCCAAAATACAATTTATGGTCCACTCTTCGTAATAATCTCTCAATAACCCTATTACATATTTTCTCGATTTCTACGATATTCAAAACGTAGGAAAAGTTGTTAATCTGACAAATAATAATAGCAAAGTTCAAAAGGATTCAATGAAATTTAAAAACTTGTAAAACACATCGGAATACCTCGTTTTTAGGATTAGCGAAGGTTTATTGAGTAGCAAATTCATACCGCACAATTTAAAAGGCTACATAATTCATAATGCAACTTGCCGGATACATTTCCAATAAATTCTAGTGGGTTTCCGGCTTCCGGTCATGTCAATCTAATTCGCATGATTAATCACAATCTATCTGCATTAAACATGCTATCCGTATCCAGTTCCAGTTCAGCTTTCCATTGACCGGAAGTCTGGTGAAAAAGTAGAATATCCAACTAATGTCGATGTCGTCATTGAAAGTCGACGATACAGAAATTTTATCCCATACGTAAAATAAGCCTATGGTTTATGCGAGGAAAAAATGAGGCAACGTAGGAGAAACTTTTAATTTAATTGTTCTTGTAGAATCATACACAAAAAACTTTCACAATAATAAAAATCGTACAAGTCAGTAGTTCGCTAACACGTAAGACTCTTGCCGCGGCTACTTTCATTATTCTATTGCGACTATATGACTTTTATGTACAATCGACAATTTGAATTCGCTAAAAATGTGAGTAGGCGTCTTTCTGTCATTAAAATTTCACGAGGATACATGCTTTAGCAAGCAAATTCATGACAAACAAATTGAAAAAGTCCGCATGGGTGATTATGACACGAAAGCGTTCAGGTTTACGAAGAAAGCTAGAGGATAAAAAAAAACTTTTCTGTGTCCTCTGTAATTGGTTCTGTAGGCAGACTCTGTGAGACGACGAGTGAATGAGCGACACGCTCTGAGACCAAAGACAACTTGGAAGATCCATTAAATGAAGACTACAGCTTTGCCTCATTGTGCCCCGCGTCGTCGTCCCAACTTCTTGAGATGGAGAAATAGACATCTTTGGTGATTGCACTTACATTAGCACGACAGTGCTGAGACAAACACGATATGATGATGGTGAGAAGAAGACGAAGGACACCAAAATCTTTTTGAGTGAAAGATGCACTCACTCTGATTCTAAAGAACTTACTTTTTGGATACTAACTATACGTTCCGTTTATGTGCACAAGTAAACGAAGAGAAAGAGAAAAGCACTTTCGTACAATTATGTAGGTGGCTAATTAGTCGTATCCGTCCTTGTCCTTCCATTACATGCTTTTATCTTTATTAACTATTATGTTCAGGTATATTGCAAAATTTCAGTAGAAGTAGGTTTGCCTGACTTCCTGTCCTAGTACACCACCATTAAAATAATTTCCCATTTCATTCTTCATTCCAAAACATACAGTTTCTCATATTTTCTCTTTCATATTTATTCGAGTAAGGAAAAAACTCTTCAAAAACGAAAAACAGAATTATTAAATAGCAAAAGCAACGAGTCCCGTGTTCATAAAATATTAAACACATCTTGCTGATGGACATCTCTTTATCTGTTAAAATCTGCATGTAAAAAACGGAAAACGACAGGCAGACGGCGTTTCAACAGGAAATCTGCCAAAAAATGTCGTTTTCAGGAAGAAAGTCTAGTCGACTAATGTAGTTCCTTTCCTTGTGTCATTTTTCGCGTAACATTGTTCCACAGGGCAATGTTCAAGTAATGGTCGGATAAAACGAATTCTTTCATCCTTTTACTAGTATAGCTTATGGCCCTTTTACATTACATCCTACTGCTCTACCAACGAGCAAAAAAGGCGACAATTTTTTGTAGAGTTGTCACTTTGACCTCTGTGACAATGTCGATTTCATTTGTCTTGTGTGAGAGGGCTACGCACTGTTCAAGGACAAGTTACGAGTTCGGCTTTCACGTGGATTGCACGCTAAATAACATTTTATCTGTTATGATTAACGGAAATATAGTAAAGCTCTCCAACAATTCAAATACAGGAAGAGAAAAATACGTAATGAGTAATGAATGAGACATGAAATGACACAAACACACAATGTTATTCCAAATGTTCGAATTTTCTGTATCCGTAATCCAATGATTGTCACATGAACGAAAAAAACAGTTTAGTTGTAATTGTAACATAAATATGATGTTCAACATGTATATTTTACGGAGTGCACAGAAGAGAGGAGACAATGGAGAGAAAACGAGGCTGCCCTGATGTCATACAAGATGAGTTAAAGTCAAGTGCATGTGGCAGGTGTGCTCACTCTCCCTCTTGAGAACAGCATAGACTTACAAACTACAGACTCCTAGACTTGTACACATAGAAGAGCATTTGAAAGGAAGGATGAAGTGAACAGAAATGGAAGAGAGAACAGCAATCAAACTGTCCTAACCAGTGAAGAAAGTGGAGCGTATACAAGTCTGATTCACTTTGTAGTTTAATTCCTGGTCTCATATGCTTTCTCTCATATTTGAAAGAACAGTGTTCTCAACAACAGTTTTGTTTAAGCACTCCACATAATCTGTAGTTTCAGATCCTCGTTTCTCCTCCAGATATTTGCATGAAGGTCACAAAGGCTTAAAGCTTCCAAAAAGACGTAGAGAAGTAAAGGAGAAGAAAAAAACATTGCGTTTGCTCTAGTTTATCCTTTCTCTACGCTTTCTCCGTTGAGCCGTCCTATATATGCATGTCAGTAATGCAGCACTAACTTTGTAAAATATAAGTACACCCTGACTTGGCTGATCGTATACACATGAGTGTTCATAACAGATGACACAACTAAAGTGCATATTAACGTGGTCGCATCGAGTCTCCTAGATGGTCCT
Source organism: Harlomillsia oculata (assembly GCA_019776145.1). Lineage (NCBI taxonomy): Eukaryota > Metazoa > Arthropoda > Collembola > Entomobryomorpha > Oncopoduridae > Harlomillsia > Harlomillsia oculata. The sequence continues at coordinate 7,091 of JABASF010002799.1, forward strand.
AGAACATCCTCCTGTGGGAGTCTCCTCGTAAATATCGTGATGATGAGGGAGATGAGCATGATGTTGACACTGATGATTCCCTCATATAGAAAACATACGGGAAATTGGAAGTATGCTGCCATGTGTGGGAAGGTTGCACAACAAGGTACCTTCTACATATCCGTCTACAAGTAATTTCCTGGGATAAATGCACTACAAGGATTTCCCATTAATTCCTTTGCCTTGACGTTCTATTGCTATTTTCACCAACCATCGCCTCTACTGTCATGTCATAACACGCTACTGAAATGGAACAATGGAATGGACAATTTGTAGTCATTTTTGTTTTCACAAGGGATTGTCATTGTGATTGTATCAACAAATGAATTACGTAGTTTCATCCGCGCAAGAATTCTCACTGTACTTGACATTTTCTTGCCCAGTCTGGATTTTAGAATTCTGCACGTACAGTTTTTACAGTCTTAACCGCTGAGTTGTCCTTCTTGACCAAGAACTGATTTGAAGGTTAAGAAAATGTACCAATTTATTTTCGGCATCTCGGCGCGACGCGTCGTCGTGAGTCAAATGTCGTCCAAACGACAGTGCAAAAAATTACGACGTGGGGAATTATATATATTGCGATCATGAGTATAACCCCATATCGCTAAAACAACTGACTATGCTGTATAATATGCTTTCCAAGAGAATCTTCATGGAGGTCCCGATAGTAAAATCGTAATTTATGAACTTCTCTAATGGACATTCATGCCTAATGGACCATTGTGAATTTCAATTGCACCCGTTTTACTCACGAAAGTATATTTTCCACGTGATGGACAAGGTCACCCCTGATCCCCTGAGTTCTCATCTCGAGTTGATCAGAATAATGGATATTTGATGTTGTGTACTTTTCCGGATTATGTGGGACAAGTTTTGGAAAATGTCCTGTTTCCCCTATGAATTCCATGGCTTCGTGCCAGCTGCGTCCCGGATGTCTTAAATATTGTCTTGGCTTCACTATAAAATAGTCAAAGGCGATTTGGCTAATGATACGGAGTTTGTACGTTATTTCTATTCTTGTTTTATAAATATATACGTAATAGTCCACAACAGCAAGGGTACAAAACCGCTTGCAAGGCACTGACCATAATTAAAGCGCTAACATCAACTTAAAGGTTTTTAATTTTCGCTTATTGTAAGTACGCACAAATATAGGATATGAACATTATGTTTTACAGTCAAGAAGAAATTGAATTGCAACAACGAAGAATGCTGATGAAGTATAAGAACTGACTCCAAGGGAAACAGTGACCACGAAACCACAATCATTGACCTGGGTAAAGTATATAAATATAACAAGGCCAAGGACCATATCAAAAGGATTATTCAACTACATCCTACATCATGTTCGTGTGAGATTTGTGCCATGGACGCCCTAGAGGCAAGACAAATTGAGATTGCTCTCTTCGTCGTATTTCAATAAGCTGCCCAAGTACAAATACAAAATTCAGTGTGCAGGACAGTACAAAGTTTACACACAAACGAATCATCTTATTTGAAAAACGAAAGTTTCAAGTATCTCTCGACTTGATTGAAGATTATTATGTTGTCAGGTGAAATGCGAGGATGAATGAAAGGCATGAACAAACGGAGAAGAAAGCACCTGCGACGGCAAAGGAACACATGAACGAAAAGAATTCCTTCTAGACTCAATCCCATAGGGACAGGTGCCAGTTGCAGTATGAAAAAGTAATCGCAACTCTACGCAACTAGAATTTCTCGTTTAACTAACTTCAAAAAAATACGTAAAAGCAAGAAAAAGAGGAAAGTTTTGGTTTTCTTCTTTCGTTTCACCTGGCAAAAACGACCTAGAAGAGAGATTCATGAGGGATATAATAGGATTTGTTCTGACACGAATGAAAGAGTTTTCATAATACACCATTGCTGACTGATGGGCTGAACGATTTCCAGTCCGTAATTTGTCTAGGTACTCTATCATCAAAGCGAAAAAGGTTATGTCTGCTGGGATAACGTCTCATTCGTTACTGTCTCTAGTCAAAACAAATGTAGGAATTGCCTAAGTCATTACGAGACATTTTTCTCATTTGTATTGTCTTCTCTCAGCATGTAACTTAGCATCATTTGAATTTTGAATCTGACCTACTTCTTACACTTAATTCAAATTCTGGTCAGTGCACAAGCTTACATAACATAATATGCAAACACGAACCTCAACCACGAGATATTGTCTTCCAAAACCCTCAAGTTGGGAAAAAAGTTCAAAAACTTTTCACCTCAATCTTTTGCCTTCTTTTACTTTTTCCTGTTTCAAACTACTAAAATTTTGCCTGGGACTATTGAAAAAAAATTTCAAGTTCAATGTCAAAAGTTGAAAACGGACATTGAAGAAAGAGTTCCCTGCGTATTCTCCGATGTAATTAGTCTGGAGTATAAAGTATCAAGTTTTTGGCATCACCCCATTCTGCTTTGACTTAATGACTGAGTCTGCAAAACTTTTGTGATTTACGAATAAAATGACTCAATACAATTTGTCTATAGTCATAACCCGTTACGTTTACACACTCCTTTTCCTGTCTCTCTCAATTAACTGGGAGCATTTAGTCTCTTGTTCAAAATATAGGTTCAAAGGCGAGAGGGATGCTGTTTCCCTCGTCATAAAGTACTACTGCATCTTTCATTCAGCAAGTGCTTTCATTGACTCACTTACTTTGTCAGCACGACGAAAGTTACTACTTTGCTACTTTCCCCATTCGACATTGCCCTATGAAATCCAAAATATTTTCATTACACAAGGACGATATTTTACGCACAGGAGAATATTATGCACTATGGGCTTGCTGGCTCACTTATTGCAATCCGGCATGCTCACATGGTCCCAAAAAACTCTTGAGCAACACGATTTCTGTGTACTTACATACATAGTAGTATTCTTATTATCTCGGCCTTGTCTTATGTGTTTCCCTCAGCTTTTCGTAAATGGTTACGATAATGGTTATTATAATAATTATTATTCTGAAACAACTTCTTATTGCCATTCCAGCCGGGTATTTTATAGCTGCGTTACTCAGTTTTATTCATTCTCTCTAGTTGCTAGTACGAATAACATTGAGTATCTTGTTTCTTAAACTTTTCCCAGATATCCTGGAAGCTTTGAAGAAGCAACTTAATGGACCAAAGTCAGTTGACCAGAAAGTTTACATTTTCCTTGGGAAATTTCAATCAGCATTTTGTAATAATGAAGGTCTCTCAGATGACATTGGCAATGGCTGATGTTGTGAAAATTTGGATAGTAGAAATACAACTTGGTTGTGTCTCAAAGACTATATGTATACATATACTATAATACGGGAAGTGGAATCGAATAAAATGAGACTGGGAAAATGTGTCTTTTCGGCATAGAAAGCATTTCTCCGTCACAGATGTGTTAGCGAAGATACATGTTTTATTGTGACTTGTGATACTGGAAACTGGCAATGCAAGATGGACCGAAAAAGGTACAGAGATAGGAAAATGGAAAGACCAAGATGAACTAAGTTGATTACGGGCCGAGTCAGGATTAAAGTGCTTCCTTCCGGGACCACTTGAAAGTGAATATATTTTGTGGCCATTTGCATGAGGCATTGCATTATCGCGTTTTGCCCCAACAGAACCTTCTTAGACGCAATGTACAATACTGAACGCATAGATACGCAAAGGGAAAATCTAACAGTCGACACTCGACACTGACTTCCTCAGAGCAACTTTCCTAACACTAGAAATTGTGCATCGTAAAAACTGAGCAAAAGGGCTCCGTCAAGGTTATAGCCTACACAGTCGCCTTTTGTCATTCCGCTTGTAAATGTAACTACACTGCCAATAAAGTTTTGGTTAAGGATTGCACTACAAAATGACACAATGGAGTGGAAGGGTTTCTTCGACAAGAAACGACTACTAAAAAACGACGAAAGAAACTCAATGACATTTATTGTTCAAATATTTTTTATTTTCCAAGTAGATAATCCTTTTCCTTTAGCAAGCAAGAATGGTCAATAGAGATATCGGACCAACGACGAAACCAAAAAGCTGTCATGCAAAATCCAAGTTCTGTCCTATGATGCTGAAAAGTAAAACCTTGTCACTGGAGCTACTGGAGCAACTCAGTAAGCTAAAATTCTAAAAGTGTAGTTATGCATCAATGAAAATTGTGTTGTGAAGCAGAAGCGAAGTCTCGGCTGCACACGAGGTAAATTATATAATATAAGATTTTTTGATAATGCGTTTCATTTTCATCTTCATCCGAAACTATTCGTCTTTTTTTGCATTCAGTTTATATAATATTAAATGATATAGCGTAGCTTTGACATTGGTGTTCTTTGTTCCAGTAACTGCATTTCTTGGGAAATAAAAGACTTTCAGTGTCTTTTCTTCAGTGTGTCCGTGAGACAAGTGAATTTATGTGCAACGTAATATTTCGGTAATGAAGTTCCTCTGGATAGACGGTCGAAGGGCTTTCGGATGAGTAGGATGACTGAAAGTAACCCGAGTAAGAGCTCTCGAAGGCCTGCTGGGCCCATGTTACTATTGTTAAGAGGATAATAAGGCTCCTTTCTACTAGTTCTTTCTCTTCGTCGCGTGCAGCACAGCGTACATTACACTGACTAGCTCTTTCTGTCTCTGGCCTGGCCGCCAATGGTTCCAAAAACCCTTCAGACATATACTCAATGTACTCAGTTGGACACAAAATTGGAGAGGACTTGTGACTAGAGTTTAATATCTACTTGGGGCTATTCAAGCTGCGGGGAAAAGTTAAGGATGGAAATAATGCGGTTTTCGGATTAATTTCGTTACACATAGTCAGCGGTCTACATTTTCCCCGTTTCGCGTCCTGCCTTGATTTGACGTGGGTCGGGTTGGGAAACATTTTGAATATTCCAATAATATCATACTTTGTACCTTTTTCGTTTTTCTGTAGCTGAATATTAGACAAAGCTAAAATCTCATCATCATCAACGTCCTGGTTTTCCCTTTTTCATTTCGCGACTGTGGCATATTCGGTGTACCTGTTCCACTCAACTTTCTTACGTATAGTGTTTCCATTTTCAGCTCATTCTCTCCACTTTTCTTGTCTCAGTCTGGGTTTAACTTTGTGAGCTGTCACTGAGCTGAGTGCTTCAGCCTCTCTTTTATATCAACTTTTGTTTCATTTCATTATGAAAAAAATTCTTCAGATCTCAAAGCTTGGTGAGACAGAGCCGGTACACCACAGGTGGAAGATCTCAAGTCAAAAGCTGACCTGGTAACAGTTCGTGCAGCATAGTTTAAACGAATTTGCGACTTTCGTTCCAATTCTGCCGTACTTTCGTCCTCTGTCTCTTAAAACATCTCTGAATAAAACTGACAATGCCCGAAAACCCTTTTTAAATATAGTAATCTATTTTCTATACCGTTTCATGTCGAAAACTCGTAAAATATACTCTTGAGTCTTGACTCTTACTACTGATACTCTGCTACTTTCGTTTCCAGGTTTTCACTTTTCACTTTTCACTTTTCACTTCAATGAAAATGAAAACCCATGAAAGCCCAACTTATAAAGAAATACTATTCGTACGAAATTTTAATGTAGCTGGAATGTACCTGAGCGTATGAATTTGAATTCAGAAATCTTAGACGTTGAATAAAATCCAATTTAAATGATCTTCCTAAGTGTCCTAACTAAGTCCTAAGGTACTAATCTACTATACAATTTTTGTAATTAACCCGATATTG
>JABASF010002800.1:0-12827 GCA_019776145.1 Harlomillsia oculata
ATCACTCTGCTGAAAATCACTCCGCTGAAATCACTCTGCCAACTTCACGCACCCATATACTTTTGGTGAGTCCTTTATTTTTATCATGAATGTACTGAACTTTACGTGATGTAATTTTTTGTGTTTAAGTTTAGATTTTGGTTTTTAAATGTGTAGACGTGTAGACTTTACATTTTGTTATTGCGCCGTTAGCAAACAAAATAAAAATGATAACGCAAACCTCAAACTGCGAATCAATATAGCGTTATATCACTTGGTTTTAGAATGAGTTTTTTAGCAAATTGCGTTTTGCATATTTTGTAAGCTGATTGCTGATCATCCATTTTTATTTTCAAGGCGGTTTAACTTTAACTGTTTAGTTTCTTTGTTCGCGATGCTGTTGCTAATTCTGCTCTCTGTAAGACTCCATGACTAAAAGTAAAACATCATCAACTCTATCGGCCTTGTAACCTTCAATCAATTACATTAATTTCTCATGAGCTAACAAGGCAGTTAAAGCGTTTTACTTCAGTTTTTTTTATTGCCCATTTGCCCATTTTGTCATTAGGGATAACACGAGCTCGTTTGTAATGTACGTTTCACTTAAATGATTCGACTTATGAATGACTTATGTTATGACTTATGAGTTATGATTATGATATGACCATATGACTTATATGAGTCATTCATGGAATTATATGAGCAATGCGTAAAAAGGCGTTTTATATTGTCCCTGAAGTGATCAAAGTACGGAGATTAACTTCCAGGCAGTAGCAAAACACTAAAATATTATACTGTCACATTATTAATCGGTGAATAATATAAATATTTCCTTGATTTGACTTTTTCAGATTAAAGGCACTGTTGTGAACTAACTTTGTCATTGGATTACATTTCAAGTTTAGAGAAGAGAGAGACCAACTTCAAGTATACAAGTTATGTACTTCATTAATTTTTCCATGAAAATTCTAGAGGAATTGACCTTGTTCTTTTGACTCCCTTCCCTATATCCGATTTATTATGTCTTCTATGTAATGTAACGCAAGACGCAAGTGACCTGAACTTTACCTGCCTAAAACCGTCACTCCAACTTCGTACTTTTTTGAACACGTGTTTCATTTAAACTGCATTATCGGAATATGACATTTCTGTGACGCACAATTTGTTGTCAAGTTTGTCAATAAAGAGGAGGATATCAAAGATGTGGGTAAAACCTGAAGAAATCCTTGTGGCCAATGCGTTTTGGTATGTAGAATTATAAGTGCTTAACTGAAATATGCTGTTAACTTGTTAACTACTGTAAACGTTCCACATTATTAATTTTCGTATTAATTTATAACAGGGTCACCGATCAAGCAAATGCTTTCTTTGCACTGCAACGGCGGAGAGGTCACGGTACTGGTAAAAAGGATTTTGCTGCAATTTTAGTAGGAACCTTGGACACAGTTTTGGATACTAAACCTCCTCCATATCGTATCTTACATCAGACTGAACATTCTGAAGTGTATCATTGTAAGTAAAAATTTTAATAAGATGAAAGAATTTGCATCATTCATTGGCCTAGAAAGCTAAAGTGTATAGCAGTATGACAGTATGCCAATGCCACAGTAAGTGTGAAATATGATTTTTCCATTCCGTGAATTCATGTTGTGGTTCTTTTTATATTAGTAATTGCCTGCTCATTGACCCACAAAGAGATAGTGGAGGACTGGCAATGGTTGGAGAAGAACTTGATGCCCACGTTATCGAACTTTGATGATGAAGATCAAGTAACAGAGTTCGTGAGATGTAAAATTGAGTCGTTGGTTGCTCATTCTCAACCAACTAAAGTTGTGGAAGGTACTCATTGAATTATGTTCCTTCCGTAAGTATTCGTATATCGTATCGTATTACATTACAGACCATGTTAACAATTTTGTTACGTTTACTCATTGTAGATGTTGAATCACAAGCATTCAGAAATGCATCGCAAAAGTTTCATAGACTTTTTAACATGCCCCCAGAAGAAAAGCTCATAAATTACTACTCTTGCAGGTACGGAGTTATTTGTGCCTTATTTTACGAAAAAAAGTAATTTATTAATAATTTCAGTGCATTCTTAAAACGTCTGCTGTGTTTTCAGTTATTGGAAAGGAAATATGCCACGACAAGGATGGTTGTATCTCAGCGTAACTCAATTGTGCTTTTATTCCTACATTCTGGGAAAAGAAGTGAAACTGTTTCTTCGTTGGACCGAAGTGACAGCGTTGGATAAGATAAACTCCTTTCTGTTCCCTGATTCAATTCGCGTGTCAACTCGGGAGACTGAAGTAAATTCATTTCAATCAATTCTTGTCAAAACATGTCATTCTGATGAAGTACTCACGAGTTGACGTTTTTGTTGTTTTCATAGTATTATTTTTCCATGTTTATGCACAAGTCGGAGACATTCAAGCTTATGACTCAATTAGCCAATTTGGCTATGAGGCAGTAAGTTTATCAATTTATCATTAAATGATTCTTTTCGTTTTGTGGTTTGTGGTCTAACAGGAGCACATATTTTATTGTGTAGATTGATTGACGAAGAAAGTTTTCACGAAGACAAGGACCTATTGTCGAAATTGTCTAGAAACGTGCCAAAAAAACCGTCGTATTTGAAACGCGATTTTGACGCACGGGCTCACTCTGAAGCTTTCCGTGCAATGTTTCGTTTACCTTTAGATGAAAAGTTGGATGGGACAACAAATTGTTCCATTTGGACACCATACAACAAAAAGCTGGTGTCCGGGACCATGTACTTGTCAAACAATTACGTTTGTTTTCAAAGCAAGGTATCCATTTACGTCCACGTTCCATATTTTTGTATGAACACATTGAGACGAGCGAAATAATTTATGCTTGTTTCTCATTACTGTCATTACTCAATGTATCTATGCTTCACTCAGGTGCTGAATTTACTCGTTGTGATAATACCGCTGAGAGATGTTTCTGTGATAGAAAAGGCCTCCTCTCAAAGTGACGGAGATAAGTCCATCTTATTTACAACAAAGCAAAAATCATCTTTCCTTTTCACACACGTGGACGATAGAGATTTCTTAGTGCAAAAATTTTCAGAATTATTGTCGAAAACCCAAAGTCACAGTCGTGCGTCGTAAGTCTGTACCCTCGTTACTAACACTTTGAAGAATTACGTTCCAGTCTTGCAGTTTAATTTCATATTTTTCAGAAACAGTGGAATGGATTCTGCCAGTCTGAGCAGTTCGTCGAATAGTTTCATTATGCTGGAGTCTGGCGATGAAGAAAAACACAGAAGGCTTCATTGTATGTCCTATATACGTTTACGTAGTTTTTTGCGATTCAAATTGGTATGTCGTTCACAGTGTTGCGCCTTTCTATTGTAGGTGACGGGATATTAAATCAGCCCCTCATGGAAGTGTTTTCATTACCTGTTCATACTAGTGTGTTAGAAAATGAAGAAAATAAGGAAGCACAATGGGCCAAATTATTTGAAGACTATGGAAGGGGAATCTCTATGTATCGCACAGGGGAAACAGCAAACCTGGTTATCAGTGGAATTCCTGACAAGCTTCGTTCCGAAGTATGGCTCGTGTATTCGGGGGCATTTAACGACATCATGATCAATATTGGTTACTATTCCTATGCAGTTGAACAGGCCTTGTCAAAAAAATGTCAGGCAAACGAGGAAATCGAAAGAGATTTGCATCGTTCACTTCCTGAGCATCCAGCATTTCACGAAGAAGCTGGATTGGATGCTCTTAGACGTGTGCTATGTGCATACGCTTGGAGAAACCCGCATATTGGCTACTGTCAGGCAATGAATATGGTAGCTTCTGTTCTCCTGCTTTATTGCAGTGAAGAAGAAGCGTTTTGGCTCCTTGTTGCTAATCTGTGAACGTCTTCTTCCTGATTACTATAATCGAAGAGTAGTCGGCGCATTGGTGGATCAAGGAGTGATGGATGAATTGCTGGAAAAACACGCTCCCAAACTTCATGCACATCTTAATAAATTGGGCATGATTGGAATGATCTGTTTATCTTGGTTCCTAACATTGTTCCTTAAGTAAGATCGTGTTTTAAAATGTGTTTATACTTTTTACGTCTAATTTTAAAGTTTACCCGACATTAATTTTGATTTTTTTTGTACAGTGTTATGTGCTATGACTGCGCGGTTTACATTATGGACTGTTTCTTTTTCGATGGGGCAAAAATTGCATTCCAAGTGGCATTGAACATTCTAGAATCTAATGAAGATGCCTTACTTAAGTGCAAAGACGAGGGCGAGGCTATGCAGTTACTGACAGATTATCTTAACGGCATTTATTTGGTTAATGAAGAACTGATTGACATTGGAGAAGATTTGAGCAAGTCACCAAGTCCTCCGACTATTCCATTAGGAACTCCTGTTGGACCAAAATGTAGAATGGAGAAATCACATAAAGATTGACATTGGAGAAGATTTGAGCAAGTCACCAAGTCCTCCGACTATTCCATTAGGAACTCCTGTTGGACCAAAATGTAGAATGGAGAAATCATATAAAAAGAGCGTGGGTATTCAATTTCTCATTTACGAGTCATATCGCAAGTTCGGAGCGCTCACTGCTCAACAAATCGACAGAATGAGATTAAAACATAGATTGAAGGTAGTGCAAACTCTTGAAGATGTAACCATGCGAAATGTGCTCAGAAGCGTTGGAAGTGGTTGTCCATTCGACAAGAAAGAATTACAAGAACTATTCTTGCTCATTCGTGGAGATCACCTGTGGCAAGTAGCATGTGGTGCATCGTCAGGTATTGCCGTGTCTGAAGATTATCAAGGTGCTCAACAATATCAATTGGTGGACTCTGAGTCATTTAGAAATGCGTTTATGGCTTTTAGCCCATGGGCGGCTAACGGAAATCCGAATCTTTTTGATATCGTCGGAAGACTTTTTAAGGCAAGCATACTTTTGAACATCTTTATTTTTAACACTGAATATCTAAGCCCATTGTCAATTTTGTTTATAACTGTCATTTTTAGCTATTTGACGGTGACTGTGATGGATATTTGACATTTAACGAATTAGTTCAAATTCTTGCTCTAACCGGAAAAGCTGAGCCTATTCGGAGGCTAAAACTATTTTTCATTGTACACCTTCATCCCTTACTGAGCACAAACGGGGCTACGCCTAGTCGTAAGTCAATCTTTACGTAAAGTCTAAGTCTACCTGTGAGTGAAATCGCAAAGCTCAATGCATTGTATTTTGTGTTATTTATAAAGCTCCTGATGACCGTATGGATGAACTGGGAACCGATGCATCCGAGTTCTTTTCTAGCATTGACAGTGTCTGTGCTACATTTGATGGACTGGAAGTTGGTCAATCATCACCCCGAAGACCAACTAGTCGGAATAGTATGTCCCGGCAGTCAGGTAACATTTGAGTTCTCTGTATTTTGTTTCAACTTTTAGAAACAATGATCGAATCATCTATCATTTCCTTTTATAGACGCTTTGGCCACGTTGAGAGAAGCAGCAATGTCGGATTCGTCTACGAGTCTGCCTACCATGGATCAACCACATTTCATTGCAATGTGGAAATCCTTTTATGATATCTTCATTCACCACAAAAACGAACAGCAAGCTTATCATTCCATAGTTCACGTTGGTACGCTGTTGATTAAACTTGGTGATGTTAGTAAGCATCATACAAATACTCCCATTCCCCAGCCAAAATCTCCAAGCACGAGTCCTACAAAGGACGACGATTCTGGTGACACGGACGAAGCGGACAGAAAATTGCCAGACTTGGATGCAACGTTAACGATAGTTGAAGATACCTTTGGAGGAGCGTCCCCACCAAAATCCTTAGCATTGTCGAAGCAAAATCGCGTATTACATACGCAGGGCGGAGGAGATGCAATGAGTCCTGTGGTACGTTGAGAAATTGAACATGATGCAAACTGTGTCTGGATTGTTGTAGGTATAATATAATAATTCCCTTTCATTTGTTTTGTAATATTTCAGATGGATCCAACATCTGCGGAAGGATGGAAAGTTACTTTTGAACAATTTTTGGCTTCTGTATTGACAGAAGAACCTTTGGTCAATTTCTTCGAAGAAAAAATTGACTTGATGAGTTTAATTGAATCTTATAAGACTAAACGACTTTGTAGGCAAACCAGTCTGTCCACTACGCCTGATTAATTTACTACGAATACGAAGTACTTCAAAAATATCGTTGGAAACCGAAACCGCTTTTACTTCATTTTGACTTTCGATGATCTTCCATACATACTTTTGAGTGCTTAGCTATTTAAGATAATATTTTAAACTGCAACTGTGCTGTTATTGTTTAGACGTAAGGGCGTAATGAATGCCAGCTCATAAAAATAGTTTTTTTCAATTTATGTCAATTCGTAAAATTCTGCGCAATCATTTTCTGTCTTGTGAAGACGTAAAACTTTACATTTAATTCATATTAAATTAATTGAATGTGAAATTAAGCATTACAAGAAATTGAAACGTCTATAAAAATATTCCCAATGTTTCCTACACGCGCATTACTTATTTCATTATTGGAACTTTCTGTAGGTTATTATAATATTAAGTTAAAAAATCATGAACGTGAAAATAAACGCTTTAAGATGTTTTTTAAGAATGTAGTCTTGTATTCACTGATTCATTCTCATCTTGAAATGATAAGGCGGCAAAAAAATACAGGATTCATTAATTGTTTGACTTTCCAGGTCTCGTCGCGTAGGGCTCGTTTTCGTTGGCTCATATCGTCATATCTCTTGAAAGCAAACGCAACGTAACGATAATGAAAGTATTCTTATAGGATCTCATAAGTCATAAAGGTTGACTTTGAAAGCTATGGAGAATTCTGAAAGACGAGAAATGTCAATATTGACATTGATATTTTTGGAGGTTACGCGTCGCCGTCTCCGTGTCCTCCAGTCCGCAGTCCTCTGTATAGTTTTTGCCTCTGCTTTTACAACCTTTGATATTTCCTTTACTTGTTACTGCTAAATAACAAAATACCAAGGTATTTTGCAAAATACTATATACCAGCTTTGCATTTTCATTTTCGAAGAAAATTATAAAATGAATAAAATATAGGATTCTCGTTTCATCTTCCGGCAGTTTGGGGAGATTTGGTATCAAGCATGATTTGCATGATACACAGGCAGCATAGGGCCATGCGAGGAACATTTTGGCTTTCCTTTGAGTGCTTCTCTCGAAGAAGTGACGATATGTTGTTTTTTAGGCTCTCAGTCCTTATTGCTTTTACAGGTTCGTTTCGTATTTCGTATGTCTATGTTGACAAAAGGTGAGTCAACAATACCTGAAGAAATGCTGGAAGACTCATATAGCTTGCAGGCATGCAGTTATGGCAGGTGCATGACAAAAGAGATGAGGAAAGGAAGTAAGCGCGGTTTGTGCTTGTGTGTGTGTGATGCAATCGCAAACTTTTCTTTGACCATTTTAAATAGACACAGTGCAAACTTGCTCTTTCATGTTTGCTTCCAATCCCGTCTATTTTGCCTTGTCTTGAACACGAAGAGAACAAATGATTCATCGACTGTCACCAAAAAGTCTCAACATACCGACAACGAAGAACGACAACGAATAGAAAATAATGTTCCGGCTGCAAACAGTTTTTATTCATAAGCTGTCCAAATAAGGATAGATTTTTCCTTCTCATTTGTCCACTCCTGTCCGTCTACTCGTTTCTGGTTTGAACGTTCTCATGCATTTTTCCAAGGAACGTACGCTTTGTCATTGTGGACAAAGACGAAGCACAGAATCTGGAATCTGGACTATTTCCTTCATTTTGCATTATTTTTCGGTTCAAGCTCAGAAGCAATGCACGACATGTAACAATGCTATATGACAATGTTCAACCAAATGCAAACCGGTTTTTCTGAACACTTGTCATCTTGTCGTCTTGGGCGTTTGTCACAGTGTTGTTGAACACAAGAAAACGTTGCTATTGAACTCAGGCTTGTCAATCAATTGTTTCTTTTCCTGTCGTGGATCAATTCAACATTTCGCGTGCCGTATGTATCGTTGCTGTTCCATGTATTCTTTCGAACAGAAAATTCGTAAAAAAATAGCGAAATCGTCGTCTGGAAACGTTAGCTATTCAATATGCCAGTGCCCCAAAAACATTCTTATCACAATCGTGGAGCGAGTTCACGAATCATCATAATGACGTGGCGGTGACGTAGGGACTGCTGAATTTTTTCGTCTGAAGCCATATAAACTCATAAATGTGTTATTGACTATTGAGCAGCCGTTTTAGGGTTATGAAATGAAACCTATAAACCTACGCATAAAATTCCCACAGAGAAACGGTCACGATAAAGATGCCATCAGCACAATTCAACAAGGCTTGATTTTTGCATCCTCCACATTTTTGTCCAACACCATGAACCAACGTTATGCGTCTTGCGTGTGTGACTTCTTGCAAAATAAATTAATGCTTCATTGCATTGTGGTCTTTAAAAGCATCTTCAAAATCTTCATGGGGAGACGAATTCGACTTCTTACAGCTTAGTAGTATGTAGTATTAGTATATCAGTCGTCGTCGGTTTTGAAATGCTCATTTTGGTGTGTCGTAAAACAGCAAGGTAACGAAAGGCTGCTACGCAACGTGTGCAACGTGTTTCCAAATTCCAACGTCCGCTTTCATCCGAGGTCCGATCAATTTTCGACGTTCCAACCTTTCTGTGCTCTATGGAGTATCGTCTGCCGTCTCAGGTAATCCGGTCTGTAGAGATTTTCGTATAATCATTGTGTTAACGGCATGGAAGATGATTTCGAAGCTGAGAAGACGAAGAGGAAGCAAGGAAAGGTTCAGGAAGAAGAAGGGCAGGTGAAGTTTGTGTTATTGAATGTTGAAATGTTAATAAATGCATTTAGTGGGCACGCCACCAGCGTAGCTGAAATATAACCATAAAACGGTGGTGAGGGCAGATTTTGATTTGAGCCAAGGCTTTACGACTGCCCACCTCGTATAACCTCTTGAGACGAAGTGAGATGACCATAACTGAGCACTTCACACATTCTCCATCTTGTTCATATGTCTCTGGAGATCTCGGCAAAGGAGGAAAAAGGATATGTGATGTGTGTCTACGTGAAGAAACGACCTTTGAGATCCTCTTGTCTTTCAATGCAAAGACATGAAGGCTAAAACGTAAAACGTACTAGTCTACGTTCACGCTTGTGAAGCAATTGTGAAGAGAAACGCGTCATATTCCATTTGTTTGATCTTCTACTTGAGAAGTTCTTTTTGGTGAGACCAACTTACCCTGCCAAGGGACGACAGTCGAATCTCAGCACTTGGAACGCCATCGGATCCTGCATTTTCACCTTGTCTCAAATACCTTTCAGATATCCTTTTCGATTATTTTAATTCGTAATTCGTACTTCCACATTCACATTCCTTCGATTTCGGCTGTGCTACTTGAATCTGTGCTTTGAAGACATGTTCAAACATCTCGAAACCGTATCTCCACTCAAAGTTTTTCCTGAAATGTTCTCTGGTTATTTTGTCTGTTCCGTTTTCTCTAGATCTTCTTTTGTACTGAATGTAGTCAAGTCAGTTAGCACGTTTAGCCAGGAAGAATTAAAATATATGTAGATTAATGAGGGCGTAGAAAAAGTGCATATGAAAACCGTGCCTCCCGAACTCATAATTTGTAAGCAACAAACAAACACAATAAGCCTTTCCTTAGAAAGTGTCAGAAAACACGTTTAGATCTTCTTTCAGTCATTCATCAGGTCATCAAAATTTGGCAGCAAACATTAATCAGATTATCATAATATCATTATGCGAACATCAACCAATTGCGTTAATGATAGGCTAGTCTTAATTGGGCCTCAGGAATTTTGTCAGTTGTCTTCAGTTGATTACACTGATGAAATGTCTTAATTTTTCGTAAGACATTCATTCAATGGTCCATTTCAGCAAGTCATTCAAGTCCTAAACATTGCAAGTGACTGAATTACTCAAATAAAATTAGTTCCCCTTTCCGGTTATTTTTGCACGATACAAATTATTAGTGCTACAAGTTTGCAAATTCGCACAAAGTGCGCATTATCACTTATCCGACGTATCATATTTGCATGCAAAACGCAACAAGTGGTTCAGCGTGTCTATACAATAATAATGTTCATATATCAGAGTAATGACGTAATCGGTTTTGTATACAAATGTGTGTAGTTACCGTTACACTAATAATTCTTGGTATGTAGTCACTGTATAAAATTATTTTGTCATGTGTACAGCAAATTAAGAATTCGGACAGCGCCCTGGTGGCAAAATGGCTAAATGTGAAATTAACGTGTGACTATAAAACTTTGGACGAGAAGATATCCCAAGGGGTGGCGACCGGATGAGTGACTCCTGCACATTTTAATGGACTACTTGTGAAGATTGGAGAAGGAAGCCAATAAAAATGACGTGATACATGCATTACTCGCGTCTTTCGCGTCCATCCGGAGGTGGCAAAATGAAAAGGTGAGGAGGACTAGGCAAGATGTTGGCATAGCTGCTTGGATCCTCAGGGACAATCTTTTTAGAGTCGTCCAGGTCTTCTGGTGACTTTGAATGAGGTTGATTAAATTTTGCAGCTGTGTTTTCATCGGGCCGTGGTTCTTCCGCCTTTTTCTTCACATTTTGCTGTGTATACTTCCTTTCGAATGCATTCCATCAAATCACCTCAAAAATTTCTCAACATAATTCAAGTCCTTTCAGTTTCTACTACATAACCACATTTGATTTGATTGTAAATTGTAAATATTTCGCACAGTTCAGATTCAGACGACGAAGAGACGAAGAAGAGAATCTGTGATCTGTGATTCTGTGATAAATCTGCAAAAACTTTATAGCATAGCTGTACAGAAGCTCAATCTACTACCTTTACCAAACTCCATTCGATTAATTATATGCTTAATTAAGTATTAGGTAAAACGACGCACGGGTCAAATTATATGGTGTACCCTTATGAAAACAATCGCTGACTTGTATTAAGTATTAAATACTTTTTCATGCTGCATTTCAATCGTGGAATAGTGTGAATGATACAACATACAACTTGAAACAAGAGTCATATCACGTTCCTCATTATTCATTACAGCACCCTTCATCGCTGTTTCTCCTCCGTGCAAATTAACTTAGCACTTATGGGAATATGTGTGACCGCATTTTTCTAGTTGACAGTCATTTGGCTAGAGCACATTGTGATTTGTTAGTTTCGTCTTTAGTTGTTTTAGTTTCTAGTACTACGTTTCTCATTATGACCATGCATTGTACACTGTACACTGTACAGTTTGCACTGTACACTGTACAACCCTAAAACACCGGTCAGACTCATGCTTAACAAGAATTAAAAAGCAAAAGGTAAAGGTTGTGTCGGACGTGCACATTTTATTAACATGACACTATGCTATGCTACTTAACATGACGTATCATTGGTTGGATCATCCTTGTCGACTTTGTCAAGTGCTCAAGTGTGAGTCTTTCGTCGACTTGAGATTGAGACGCTGAGAGTCCCTTTGCCTTTCTGATGTCTAATCAGTTTAGCAGCTAACAACATGAACAAGATGGTCTTTGTGTATTGTCACACGACGAACGTTGTATTCCTTGTTGTACAAGCGTAAACCTAAACCTGATCGGGTTTCAGAATTCTTTATAGACAGAGATTACATAACTTTGAGACTTTGAAGGCTTATAAAAACGTACATTTTTTTCAGTTCTCAAGAGACAGAGCTGATAAACCGAAAATTCAATAAGAGCACGAGAGATAATGGGAGATTGTCCATTGTAAACTATTTTTTGTGAAGTTCAGAGTCCTTTGACAATGAGACAATTCTCTCACAAGACAAAATGACAAAATCCACAACTTGACACGTTCACTTTTACTGATAAAGTTCAATTTTATTGGTATAAAAGTTTATTGCACCTAAACCCTAACTCCTAACAGTAGACTGTACATTTTGTATTGTTTTAGTTGCATTTGTATGATTTGATGTTCCATGAAAAACAGTTCGCGTGACATGGTAGTTAATATTTAAGTGATGACGCTACGATGAGACGATGACACACGAATTCTCAAAATTGTCATTTCCGTATCAACAAGGCGTGGCACATTTTGCATGTGCTTTTAAGAAATCAAACAATTCAAAAGTATGTACAAAAGGTTTGTAATTTAAATGAGCCTATTTGTAATGGTGTCACAAAGCCCCTAAATTGTAAAATGAGGTATTCGATTCAATATAATTGTATAGCACACTGCCGACACTGCTAACCCTCACTTTACAACAATGATTTTTCCTAATGTGCCCAGTTTTTTATTTGTTCATAATTCATAAATCATATACATGTCCATTTGATTTGGTTTTTATAGAAAATGCAAAAGTGCTAATTAGTCAGCCAAACACTAGACGTGTGTAAGATGGTGTAATCACACTACGGAAAAAAAAGTTGACCTGCAGCATATTGAGTGAGAAATTATTGTTGAAGAGCACCTTTTAAGTACTACTATGCAAATGTAGAATCGCAAAAGTATTGTAAAAAAAAAGCTGTGGAAACGTGCGTTGTCGACGTCAACAGCCAAAAATGTTCTCATAGGCTACAAAGACCCTGAGGATGCGCTTTTGATTCCACGATACAAGTCTGGTTTGTTTACTAACGAATTTGATACAAATCTATAAAATGATTGATTAAAATCAGCATGTTGCTTCTTCAACGGGTGGTAATATAAAAACTTGAAATTCATCATAGCATGTGAACAGGCGAATAATATGAAGCATGCAAATTGAAAAATGGCAAGATATTCAAACTATTTTCTGAACTGAAATTATC
>JABASF010002801.1:0-12827 GCA_019776145.1 Harlomillsia oculata
TTGAACCATACACGCAACAAGTGACCACAAGTGACAAACAAGCCAACAAATCCATTACTGGGACATCACAATTTGATTAATTTTTTCGTAACTACAAAGTGTTTATTTTGAAAATCATTGGAACCAGTTAAACGGTGCATTGCTCTACGTCGTGGTACGTACGTCATCTCCAGAGTCCAGACATACTACGATACTACTTACTGTGTTAGAAATACACTTTTTCCTGCTTTTCTCACTTTGTCTATTCTTTTCTTACAGTCATCTTGTCACTTGTCTGCTGGACTAGAGAAGTTGGTGACGAGAAAATGGATTGTGTTCTTCACATCCAAGATCCAAAACAATATTTGGAACCCATGCAGAACTCAACAATATTTCTTTCCAGTGGCGATATTTCCAACAATCGGGGAGCATTTGACGAGGCTGCCAGAATGGATCTTCAATTACAACCTGGGGATCTAAATCATATAAACAACAACCGATCCATATCCGGTTGCAGCGTAGTTTTGGTCCCATTGTCCCTGGAATCTCTTCGTATTGCACAGGCTCATATTCAAATGAAATCATTCAAATGTGAGATCTGTGAGAAGGAATTTACTCAAAAAGATAACTTGAAAAAGCATTTGCACGTGCATTCTGAAGAAAGAAACTTCAAATGTGATCAGTGTAATGCCGCATTCAAGCGAAAGGCTAATTTAAATGCTCACATGAAACAAGTCCACAGCGAAAACCGACCGTTCCAATGTACATTTTGTGCAAAAAAGTTCAAGCTTAAACATATCTTAATGACTCACATTCGCATTCATACGAAGGAGAAACCATTCAAGTGTGAAGTCTGCAGCAGAGAATTCAATAACAGTGGTAACTTGAAACAACATTTATTAGTGCATTCTGATGACAGGAAGTTCAAATGTGACCAATGTGAGACTACCTTTAAATGGAAAGGTAACTTAAATGGTCACATGAAACGAGTCCACAGCAACGACAAACCGTTTCAATGCACATTTTGTTCCAGTGCTTTTTCGGACAAGTCCACTTTGTATGGGCACATTCGGTGTGTCCATGCAAAAGAAAGGCATTACAAATGTGAAATCTGCGGAAAGGATTTCGGACACTCAATTCAGTTGAGAAGGCATAAGATAAAAGTGCATGCATGTAAACAATTAGGATGAGACTTTGCCTCTTTTGATGTAGTTTATTCAGTACGATTACCCTTCGTAGTAATTTAATCATACCCATTATTACTAACGCTTTGCAAACCGACAGAGACGGACTATACTATATAATGTATATATAATGTACAAGGTCATTTTGTGAATAGTACGAACTCCGATGACATCTTTATGTTATGTTAGATTTTATGTTATGCTAAAGACAGTAGATTATTATATTAGAATATTAGTGCGTACGATGTTGTAATATTAGAATCGTTTTGTTCCGAAGATTTGTCTTGTCCTACAAAACACACAAGCCTGGACGACTCTGGAATATCCAATGTCAATGGGAAAGAATGATCTTGTGAATGTGAAATGTGTAGGCGTGCGCCCTGGTTCCGTTATTGATTTTGTCCTTTAAACTTTTGGTCGCATCACGAAGAATAAAGAAGATGATTTTTTTTCGTTAATCTTGATGCGTAGAATATTTCCTGTTAACATTTCCTCTCCCGTGAAGAAAGATCCATAGTTTCGGCTATGTCGCAGATTCGCAGTACAAGTTGCATGGTATCCAATGCATTCGTCACTTCCTGGGGTAAGGTGACACAAAGACGCCATCATATCATCACAATCATCAATTCATCTCATCAGAGCACTTATTTAAGTCGTATTTCATGGAGTACCACATTTGGTATTTTCCATTCATGTAACGCATTCATCTTCAACAATTAATTGGTTATATACTAACGGAAAATTTTTATTGACAAAAATCAAGTAGCCTAAATTAAAAGCTAAATTAGCCTGCAACTCACAAGATTATGGCGAAGGCGAAAGTTAATTCCAGTTCCATTCCATGAAGCAGAACAGTAAAAGAAGAAATGTCGTTATTTAATGATGCTCTAGGTCAAAATGTAGACTGTCACTTCTTGACTCTTGACCCTTCCTGACTATCAAAAACCTTAGAAATATGCACTTGGAGAAAAAATCATGAGAAATGCTATTGTGGATTTGTATACTGGAAGACTGGAATGAAAAATGTGCGAAGACGCAGAAGAGCGGGACTTGCAATCCTTGAGCAATTCGCCAGCACTCGAAAAAAAGTGAATTTACTCAATTTACACACATTTGAGATTGGAGTCTATTTTCATTTTTAGCACGGCAACTCATAATAACAATAACAAATAACAAATTGTTTTGTTTATTATGATTTTCAATACGTCAATATTAAATTCGCATTTTGTTCTAATTTAGGGTCGAATCTGTTATTCTTTTCAACTCGGAATCAAAATCCTTTGTATTACTGTCTGTAATAATTTATCTTTTTGTGACTGATTGGAATGAAGTAATAATAAGCGGCGAAAAGGTGATATCGTGCGGGTCATGATCACAATAACAATTCCTGTACGAGGTCACATTTTCTAGGTCATAGGTTATCGTCAACTTAATTACTTTAAGAATGCATCGGTCACTTAAATGCTTGGAAGATAGCAGAACGTCGCAAACAGACGGTCCAGTCACGGAGTCAGTTAACGAACAGGTATAATGTTTCGGCTTTTGTTTCCTTTTTGAAAAAGTAAGGAATTTTTCATAATTTTGTTCTATTTTGAACTCGTTTAGTATGAAGTTGAAGAAGGAATCTGGCACATGTACTCAACGCTTTTGAAAAAACGAACAAATAATGGAGATGGAAAAGAGATCCGGTTGAATCGAGCCAAGCACATTGAGTTTTTAAAAAATGGACTGTACAAGTTGTCAAATGCTTATGAAGTAAGGTTTATATTGTTTTAAAACAAGTGATTTCTGTGTAATAATTTACTGAAATGATTACGTTTGTCTTGGGGTTTCAGTCTTTGGATGCTAGTCGACCGTGGTTGTGTTATTGGATCATTCACTCACTTAATATACTGGGTGTCCCATTGACTGAGAAAGAGAATGAAAGTGCGGGCAAATTCCTATTAAGTTGTCAAGTTGAGACAGGTGGTTTCGGAGGTGGTCCATATCAGTTTCCACATTTGGCAGCTACGTATGCCGCCATCAATGCTTTGGTATCGGTCGGTACACCTCGAGCCTTTGGAGTCATTAATAGGTAATAATAGACAAACTGCTTAAATCAATGATTCTGAGACCGTTTGATCAATTCAATGGTGGGGTTTATTTGTAGAGAGTCACTACTGAAATTCATTACCAGTATGAAATTGCCGAATGGGTCCTTTAAAATGCATCGTGGAGGGGAAGTGGACGTGCGAGCTGCTTACTGTGCCGTCGTCGCTGCAAAATTAACCAATTTACCAATGGATGAACTGTTTGTTGGTACAGCTGCTTGGATTGTGAGGTAATCATTGATTGATCGTCATTAGTCACAATATCCTTGCTCTTTGGTGAATTGGATTGAAAGGGATTATGTAATTTGTCATTGATAGCTGTCAGACATTTGAAGGTGGCTTCGGTGCATGTCCTCTGATGGAAGCTCACGGAGGTTACACTTTCTGTGCACTTGCTGCTCTTATTTTGTTGAATAAAGTTGACCTTTGCGATCAAGATTTACTACTACGTTGGATAGCTTTGAGACAACTATCCCTAGAAGGAGGATTCCAGGTTACTCCCTATTCGCTTAATGGATTTGAAGTAGTGTTTTGGAGTTTCAATGTATTGTTTTGTTTTGATGAAGGGACGAACAAATAAGTTGGTGGATGGCTGCTATTCATTCTGGCAAGGTGCGTCCTTCAGTCTCATCCAAACTGCTCAGCTTAGTCAGGGTTCATTGAAAGAGACGAAGAATGCAAGGAAGCATTTGTTCAACAGTTACGCCTTACAAGAGTATATTTTAATATGTTGCCAACATCCTATGGGTGGCCTTATTGATAAGCCTGGAAAGTGAGTCGCACATTGTGCTTCCTCTGTGAATCGTATTGATTTAGGTTGTTTTATGTTTCTAATACATAATATGTTGTATATTTTTAGGGCAAGAGATTATTATCACACATGCTACGCATTAAGTGGATTGTCTGCTGCTCAGCATCCACTGGATGGATCACAAACCGTACTAGGACATGCAGATAATCTCGTTCACAAGATCAACCCGGTTTACAATTTGATTGTTGAAAATGTCAAGAAAGCTGAGACTTATTTTCAGGCATTGCCACAAAAGCCTGAAACGAAGCAACAAACAAGAGCTGAACCTTCCAAATCTGTTTTATGATTCGGTTTGATAGCCTATCGATCTCATTTTAATCGTGTCTTGTTTCCCTTGAGCATAAGGAAAGATCTCTATACTTCTACTACCTAACACAATGTGTTTGACGTTCAAATTCAAACACTACGTCCTATGTAACTAGTTAACAATGCTAATTGGAAACTCGGTTAATGAATCGTGAAATAAATTACAGTCACAATGCATTCATTGATTGTGAAAAAAGTACTTTTATTGATTTTAAGTAATTAGTTTTATAGTTGCAGTACTAAAATGCTTACTGTTGTAACTCTAACTGACGATACTTTTTACGTAAATTGCTAACTTTATCACGAAATAAGACGGGATCCAAGCGAACACTTGATCGTTTTAATGGCATCGTACCATAAATGTCACTCAGTTCATTCAAACATGCATGTCTTGCCTTGAAACGTTCCAATTCATTTGCAGTAGGCCTAAAAATAGGGCACAGAATTTCAAATTCCGTAATTTTAGTACACATCTCAAAACTCTTTTGGTCATATCGTGTTTTGCACATTTTGCACTTACCTGCTCGTCATTTCTTTAGATACTCGTTTCGATGTTAACTTTATTGGGGGTTTATTTGTTATTTTTGTGACCAACATATTCAACAGGATATCCTCACAGTTCTGTTTCTGCTCTATCACCTCCTGAGCTTGGGAAGGTATTTTTGTCCAGTACACGTGATGATAATACGTGTGATACACACAGCTACCGGTTAATATCATACTGTAATCGTTTGCATTTTTTGAACTGTATTTCCACATCTCCTGTAAAAATCAGAAGGTATTTTGCAAAATATTTCGAAAAAATATGCTAATTGTGAATTTAAGGAAAGAACGTATACAGTCGCATCATCCCAATAATGCGTCCTGGATTGATATCCAACAATTCTATCCGGGAAGGATTTCCAAACTATATACGCAAAGTCAAGTTCATCAGTTGTCAATGAGGAATCTTCATCCAATGAAAACACCTGCGTAATATGAAATGTGGAGTTAGTGAGCTATTTTATCGAAACGAATAATACATAATACGGCAGTATTGAAGAGCGACGTACTGCTTCAGTCTCAATTTCTCCATCTGTTATAAACCTCTGAGACACGGATTTGGATGAACTTCGTTTTATGGTGAGCGTCACCGGCACATCCGGCCAAATCTTAGGAATAGCTTTACCGCTATCCCAAATGATAAGAATCTACAAGAAAGAGGAAAACTTTAGTATTCCACGAATATATAGAAAACCAGTACATTTCAAAGGGACTCATAATACCTTGGATATATAACGACTCGATCCGGCAGTTTTAACTAGACGAAACAATGGCGAATTCCAGTAACTGCTAAGACTAGTAGATTTCATGGCATTCATTCCAGACTGCACGTAAATGACAGCCGTAAAGTTATCGTTAAGGGTCCTTTCATTATCCCGATGATGAAAAGGAAATCGCTTCAAATCATCTGCATAGTCCAAGTCAAGATTTAAAGCTCCAGGAACAGTATTCCATGCACAACTGTCGCGCCAAGTGTACTTTTTGACACGATCTCTTATTATCTAAACAGTAAAAATACAACAAGGTGCATTTGGTTCCAATATTAATCACAAATGGAATCCTGCATTCACGTTTGAAATTACTGTGCACATACCTCAAAAGTTGTTCCTATAATTCTTTCAAGCGAAGACAAGTATTGATTCCAAATTATTTGAGTCTGCTGTTTTAAAGCAAAAATTCTAGAACTATCAACTGCGCGTAACGTTTCTAATATCTGAAGTAAGGTCCGTTCATCTCCCATGAGTGTAGCCGACTTCCAGTCTATAGTTTCGGAAAAGGGAAGTATCCAACCATTTGAAAAAACCACAGGAATGCATCCAGCTTTCAATGCTTCCAAAAAACGAAACGATCCTAATCGACGTCCACGAGGAATCAAGCAGAAAGTGGAGTTCAATAGAAGAGTTTCATAATCGTACCTAAAGATAAGCAGGTACACACGTCGAATTACAAGAACATTATAAAACGCGAGGCTAAAAGGATTTGATTGGTAATTTACATACTTTTCGAATTCTTTATTATCTTCGTCACAACGTTCATCCTTCATTTCTTTCCAATTTTTACCGTGCTTACATGTGGTTACCATTACACTGTCATTTCCATTATGAAGATGGTACACGGAATTCCTCGTTTCGGATCCAATTCCATAGACGTACCGTTTTCCTGTTAATAAATGAAACGTTGAGAACATCAGAAATCATCGCCTTGTGCACGTCAATCATTTTCAATTCGATAGTAGCGTTGCTTTTGTACCTTTGAATGCGACCAAATGTCTTTTCTTAGACGGAAACTCATTGGTGTTTCCAGTTCCGGTGTCATCCCCTTTGTCAGAATGTGATGGATGAAATAGTGGCAAGGAAATGTCGAACCCTGGACGGAAATGTGTAGCTGACATAGAAGCTTTGGCCAGTATTGCTTTTCCAGGATTGAATCCCATTTCCGTCTCGTTGTAATTCGGCCAAGTTCCAGCATACAAATTGAAGATGATGTGATTTTCTCCATTGTTCCACAACTATGAAAACGAAAGGAAATCGAGGTCAGTCAGGAAAATCAATTGCATGAGTATAAGGAATGGAATCGCTGATTGACATTGTGATTTGCGACATTTCGATACATTACCTCAAGTTTAATCAATCGACTTGGAATGCTCCGGACAAAATCTCTTGACAATTCATCCCTGTCCAAAGTGTCGATGCTCAGCACAAATAAACAAGCCTCAACCGGGTCATTAGTATAATAATTCGACGCCTTGATCCTCGTTAGGATTTTGTCATAAGTCGAACTCATGGGAATGAAAGGGTCGACAGGATAAACATAAACTTTGAAATCCTTCCGACATTTCTCCAACTGGAAACAATTGTTCATTTGACAATGAAGTCTCGCCCCTTCAAAACTGCTCACATCTAATGAAGCAGCCAAGTCATCAGTCTTTTTTCGCGCACGACGACGGTGTTCGTTAACTAAATCCTTCACATTCAAAAAAGATGGTAAATGACTAAAATCCACTAGCTCATGAACAATCCCATCGTAGCCAGTGCTATGTCGAAACTCTTTCGAAATCAACTCTTCGGGTCGAATATCCGTGTATCCCCAAAGGACAATGACTACAAGGATAGAACACAAACTCAAACCAGTCCCAGTCACGTAAATACAATTCCGTAGCGTAACTTTGCGAAAAAACATGATCGCTCGTCAATTTCGCATTCATTCAAATAAAAAAAGCACACCTAATAAAAAATATACAAATGCGATTATTATTAAGTAGACGTTTTTTTAATGTGTCAATAAACACACTTTTCAGTCGTTAGTGTCAAAGATGAACATTTCGGTAGTGTTGTTTCGGAACCTTTGGGATTGGGAATGACACTCCATGGCCATTCCTAGTAATTGAATCAGTTCCTTTCACAATAATTAAATCAAGAGTCATAATTGTGTAGAATTACGATCCTCTCGCTTTTTAATAGGGTATAAATGCTAAACACATTAAAAATTTAGTACACCGGCACTCAAATTACGATCGTGTCCTTAATTTCAAGGACTTGAACGTTAACTAGACACTAAAATCGGGTAAAAAACCATTTTAATTGTATTTTAATGTTTTTTAAGCGTCTTTAGGACATTTCCTATGGCACAAATTAAAATTCCCTGCTGATTGCTGATCTTGCGCACGCGGCTGAGTGAAAAAGAACCAAATGCAACGCAACAGGAGCCGAAGCCGTGGAAAAGTGCTCAGTCAGTCAGAGTCGATCTTCTAACAAGCGAAGGTCCATTGCATTTCAGCTTCAGATTTGTTAACGTTTTGGTGACGAAAGGACACAATTTTGTAAAATAAGTTAACGAAAGGTCATATCAAAGACTCGATTCATCCTCTGACGTAGTCGATGTGGACATTTAGTTGTCGTTATAACCGCAGTCCCAGTTTTCCTTTGTCTCGGGCCTTGTAAGGTAAAGTCGTAAAACATTTTACAGCTGATTTTACGACCCAAAAGGTATTTTTGGTCAGTAGCGTCACCGTCATTTATTGTCAGTTTTTTTGGTCACAAATTGAACAGAAATAGAAAGAATGGGGAAGATCAACAAAACGAAACAGCCTTTGTTTGAAAACAAGGAAAATGGTACCAAGTACAGAGTGAGAGATAGTCACGTAAGTCAAGAAGAGTCGTCAGTGGCAGCTAAGGATGACGGTGTCGACAAGTCTGCTGATGTCGTTGCTTCAACTTCCACTTCGTCATCCATTCCGAAAACAAACGTTACCATTTCCAATGATGATGAAATCAATTACGAAGATACTGCATGTACTGGATTTGAGAAAGGTAACCAGGAAGCAGCTATTGAGATTGGTGACAACTATTTGGCATGCCGGCCAATTGACAACAAGTGGTGTAAGTTCTTTTGTAGCTTTGCTGCGGATGAAAACTGTTGTTTCCGACATTTTGGGTAATGTTTTCATTTTAGACGCTGCTGAGATCATGTTTCGTCGTAAGGAATCAGGATCCAAGTCTGAGTACGAGTACTTCGTACACTACAAAATGTTTAATCGTCGACTTGATGAATGGATTCAAAGGAAGCGAATTATGATTTCTGTTGTCGAAAAGAAACCTGAAGGTGCAGGAGGAGAACATCCTAAGTATGCCACTCGTCATCAGAAGAGGAAAAATGAATCAACAACTGATAAAAAGGCATACACAATTAAAACTGATGAAGATGAATTTTATCTGGATGAGGAAGAAGCAATTTTGGAGCGTGAGTATCGTGATTTTACAAAGGTGAGTTGGGTGGTTTCATTGTGCTAATTTGTACTCGCATTGATATTGGCAAGTATTTGTATGGTATTTATATATGGTAAATTGATTGGCATTGATTATAGATTAAGTACACTAAGAAAGTACAATTCGGTGAATATGAATTGAACCCTTGGTACTACTCTCCATATCCTGAAAACTTTGACAAAAAACCTAAATTGTGGATATGCCCATATTGTCTGAAGTACATGGACGATGAATTCTTGTTTCATAGTCATGTTGACAACTGTGATTATATTCGTCCGCCAGGAAAGGAAATATATCGCAAGGTAATTGCGTGTGGTTTAATGTGGGTTGATAGTAAACAAATGTATAGTTTTGTAAGTACTAATTCACAGGATTTCGTGTCGACAGGATTCACTGGTGTTCTTTGAGATCATAGGCATAGAACACAAATTGTACTGCCAAAATTTATGCTTGATGGCAAAGCTGTTTCTGGATCACAAGACTTTGTTTTTTGACATGACCCCGTTCAACTTTTATGTTCTGTACAAAGTGGGAGAAGACGGTCGCTATAATCTTATTGGGTACTTTTCCAAAGAGATTGACAGCTTTGAAAATAATAATGTGTCCTGCATTATGGTGCTTCCCCCACATCAACGTTGTGGTTACGGAAATCTTTTGATTTCCTTCAGTTATGAGTTGTCGAAAATCGAAGGAATAATTGCTTCTCCGGAAAAGCCTCTCTCTGACTTAGGTAAGCTAACTTATTTACCAGAGAGTCTTCTATAGTAAGCTATAGTTTTAACTTACTAAACTTATAACAACAAGTATTCCCAGTATACGAGTATACGGAACCATGATTGTTACAATGATAAATGTTATTTTACATCTGCAGGCAAGTTGTCCTATGTCTCCTATTGGGCCTCCGTGCTCCTGGATGTTCTGAAACATTGGAACGGAACCATTACTATACAAGAGTTGTCGGAGATGACGTCCATTGAAATGTACGACATTTTCGAAACATTGATAGACATGCAGTTTCTATATGTCAGACTCTCTGAAAGCCAGTTCAAGATTTCAATCACACCTGAGGTGGTAAAGAAGTTGGAAAGTTTAAGCATCTGTAAGCCTTTGAAGCAGAAGCTGGATTTGACTTGCTTGAAATGGACTCCCCCGTCCCCAAAACCAAAAACTGAAACTGAAAAACAACCAAAAAAGCGGACGTGGAAGCTCAAAAAGAAACAGATTTAGAAAGTTCGTTCCTAACAATCAAATGTTACACGGTGATCCCAAGTTCCTGCAAATGAATTCATGATTCCTATCATCATGTATCTTTTACCATAATTTACCATTAATTCTCGATCTACCGTGTCGTCAATGTCGTAGTGACACTACAAACTCGTGTCGTAAATGATTCCTTTACATTTAGCTAGTAACACAAACTTGCCCTTCCATTTATGTTTTATGTAGCTTTAGTAGCTTTTAGTGTGATGTTAGAACAAATCTCATATCTATATAAATCCAGTAGTATAATAATTTACTTTATATTACAATTTATACAAATTCTTATAGCTTTATGGAATATAGAAGACTTGTAGAATAATGTAGAAGAACTGATCATGGGAACTGTCTGTGGTGTCATAATTTACCTAATGTGCATGCCATTGGCTATTGATATTGCCAATTGCCATAAATATAAATGTAGTGTACAAGCTTATAATCAATGGCATTTAAAAATTTCAATACACGTGGACGTTGAACGGTTTTAATCGGATCTGATAAGTGATAACTTAGCATTCTCAATGCAAATTTAAATTTTAAAAGTCAAATGTAATTTTATACGACGGACTGCTGCAACTGGAAATACAAAATGAAGAAATGCATGCAAATGTACCCATTCGGCAAAGTTCTGTGGCATTAGTTAGGCAACGCTTGGGAGTAACCCGGCACGTTCGGACACTCTTTTACCCCGACTGGTAAACACGGCCCGCGTCCGGGGTTCATNTGTGGGCCACGTCTCCTGGCCGTGTAAATCCCCTTGATACGGACTGGACCTGCGGGCCACATGAGACCCTTATCTGATGTGTTTGCGCGGGCTTCGTGCTTCTTTGTAGTGCTACTACCAAGTTTTATTCTCGAAGGCGCAGAGGAGAGAACGAGATCTCACCATGAAAATTAAGGGACAGTCATTTGTCATTGGGCTTTTTACCGACAGGGAAGAAGTGGAGTCTGTTCCAGTGTCCTGGCTAAAATTTGAAAAAGAAAATGTGTTTTGTTATTGGCCTGAAGGTCGTGTCAACGTGAGAAACTGGATCAAGAATCTGAAAATTCCTGAACAACGTAAAGTGGTCTCTGTTTCCCGTAAGAGTCTTATTTGAGTCAAGAAAATTCTGTAAGTTTTCAATTTTTCTATAAAAATTGTTCTTAATTCTATTATTTTTTAAGTAAGTGTCCAGAGTTACACATTCCGACGAAATCATTGTCATTTTTTACTAAATTTTGTGTTTATATCACAGACACGTACAAGGAGTCCCGTGAGGCAGCTCAAAGGGCAGAATTTTCGTCGACATTTGAGACTGAAGACGAAAATCCGAGTGGAAAACGTCAACGAAAGCCAAGTAAGAGAAGGCACTATAGTAGTACGGATGATTCGGACGAAGACCAATCTTCCATTTCACCTAACTTAACTCAGTCCCCATCAACACCATTGTTTAACGTGCCATCATCAACTGCGCAGAGTGAATCAGCACTGACTGCAGTTCCAATTTCAGTCACTCCAACAGTTTCAACGTCAACTACCATAGAACAAAAACTGGACTTGCACTTGTCACGTCAAGAACGTGAGTATTTAAAATAGGTGAATGAATATATAGAATTAAATTACTTCAAATTAATTAAATTCGTTTGATAACATTATAGATTTCCATAAACGAGTTTTTTTATAAACTATAAGTTGTAAGTTATTTTATAAATTTGTAACTAGTTTAATGTTTGTGTTTTAAATAAAATCAGAATTAAAATAACGGATTTATAGTGTCAGCTGTGCATTGCATATATTCGTTGGCAGAAGTGCAGAAAAGGGGTATGGGGAACATTAGGGACTGATGCGGCATCTGCGGTTCACATCCGGGCAGTACTGTATGGGCCTTGTATGGTTCTTAGTTGTGCGTCCGTGTGCGGCATATCATGGCAAAATGATATGTTGCCGAGCGCTTGCCGGGGCATCCCGTCAGACATGGGCCAAGCTCTTGCCTTATGTTTTTTGTCCATTGGGTAATTTTTCCGTGCAAAGTGCGTCGTTTTACTTGCTCGTCCTTATCAACATTGAGCGGTTCATGGCAGTTTTTTACCCGCTCAAAGTGCGAATTATCTTTACAAGGAAGAACACAATTGCCATCATCCTTTGGTTCTTTGTGCTCTGTGCTTTCATACAAACCAACTGGATTCCAAAACTACTAATGTCCCGCCTTGAAGATGAGTACAACTTTCGTCGTGATTTATGTAATACGACATATGACCCCGCTCAAGAAGTGCAAAACAATACGATGGACAATGCGAATCAAAAGTATGGTAATTGCACTCAGGAAGCGAAGGACTTGTTTTCGTCTTGGACCAAAACTGCAACGTTCTATACTTTTTACCTTAGATTTACATTTATTGGGTGTGCGATTCC
>JABASF010002802.1:0-12825 GCA_019776145.1 Harlomillsia oculata
ATGAAAAACATTGAACTTGAAAGTGAAAGTGAAATGAGCTAAAGACAATTAAATAGAATGAGAAAAGTTTCACAAGAGTAACATTACCCATTTTGTTAGATGATAATTTTGATAGTGTAAAGAATTTATGACATCGTTTACAATTTACTTTATCTTTAGCAACTACGAAATTGAAATGAGGTGACAGGTACTTTAAAACCTGGGTGTACGAAACACTACAAGTACACTCATCATTTTATCACAATAGATTTTTCATATTACCTTCAAAGTATGAACGTCATTTTATTGTGGTTAATGTTACTTTACTGTAATTTTGGCCTTCTGAAAAACACATGTAAACTTTTCCTTGTCCTTGTGCCTTGTCAGTTGTCACCACATGCCATTTCTTCCTTTCCTTCATGACGAAAGTCCTCCAGAAGAGTCCAGACACTTCCCACTTGCCTTTATATTTGAAAATATTTGTTTTGTTGTTTGTAGTTGCTTGCCAGAAGTAAAAACGAAAAAGATATTCCTATATTAGTTTAATAGTAAAACAAATAATGTCTTTCATAAAAAACATAGTGATTTTTGTTTTTTGTGTATTTGCATGCACGCAGATTTCACCGACCCATCAATTTCCTTTGAAGTTGAACTGTAAGAAAGTCACAGGTATTGTAAAGAATACAAATTACATACCAAGAATATATTGTTACATTTTGCATAAACGCATCATTTTTGGTACTGATTTTATGGACTCAGGAACAATATACTACTCATGTAAAAATGGACGATCTAACCAACCTAATAGGAACTACTACGTACACGTAGTGAACGGAAAACATTACGGCACGGATTTGAATTCTGAGAATTTTCTTGAAAATGAAGTAACTAGTAATTCAAATTGGAATCCTCATGATGCAGGAGAAATCTGGGACATCTCTTCGTATTTGCAAGATCTTCGACGAAACCGTAATTAATCGGCTTTGCGGTTCCTTATACCTGCGAACTGATATGATTGATTATGGATTTCTAAGTAACGTAACTGTACTTAATGTGAGCTTATGAGTACATATCTACTTAGATCCGGTATCAAACGCACATTGTCACATTGGGTAAGAGAAATCGAAAGCTGCTCAAAAACGTTTGATTTACTTGTGGAGATGTGTAACGTTTGGTCTAATTACGTACGTTTATTTATTAGAAAGAATCATTGGTACACTTACAACCGCACACTTAAAATAAAAAAAGCAAAAAAATATTGGCAAAAAAAGGATTAGCATTAAATCATTTCATTGGTAGTGGAATTTGAGGGAATCAGACGGTGACTCTGTCCGCCAATTTGAGCTCCGCATTCGTTGCACCGTGAAACTTCCATTGCTTGTCCACATTCCCCAATCGCGTAAATGTGTCCATTTGGACACTTGTACCAATGGTTTTGGGCAAATTCACGTCCAATTCCAGCTCTCAAAATTTCTAGACGCTCCCTTTCTGAAATTCCTAATCCGGATTTCAATGATTCGTCTAACTCCTATAAAAATTTCAATGTTGTAATGGGTCAGTAATGTCTAAAAGTCGTACGGAATTCTATAAATTAAAAACTAAAGGCTTTTCATTAACAAAACTCACCTTTACAAGTTGTATGACTGCTGCTTTAGCTGTCTCATCATAAATGGCAGATGAAAATAAGATGTTGCGAATTCTCTTGCAAATGGTTGTCGAAGGTTCTCGACCAGCGGTGAATTGCACAAGGGATTGTCGCCTGTACAACTGCAAAATGTCGAAAATTCGTTCGAATTCTCTCGAAAAGTCTTCCATTTCTGTTTCAGCCAATGGTAATTTGGCTTTTAATAAGTCTAACAACTTCACGTACTCTTGCTTGACACTCTTCCAAAGGTCTAACGTGAGCGACTTGTCATTCTTAGCAGACATCAAATAAGTCGCTGCAGCTTCAGCATTCTTCGCAAAATAGTCATAACTCGGTAAGTTCCGATGCCACGTTAGGCGGTACTCGCGGAACGCACCTTCATTACTATATTTGTTGAACGAGAGCGCCTCTTTCAGGAATTGCAAGTAAAAGGGAAACGTGTTCCTAAAGGAAACGTTATTTTCCCATTTCCTCAAAAGCGTTTTAATAATGCCAGTCGTCTTTTTCTCATCACCGAAAATCTTACGTTTCACGGCCACGACAAATCGACGCTGTGTTTTGAGCTGATTTCCATATCGGACAGAGGACGTGATCACAGCTGTGCATTTTGGACACGAAATCACCTGAATCTTCTCACTATCCTCGGCTGATTTGACGTATTGGTCCATTCCGATGCTTTCTACGCAATGTTTACAATCTATCAAATAAACAAATCTGGCATTCGGTTCCTCTTCATTTCCAAAGAAGATTTCTTCCAATTCTTCTTTGTTACATATGCGACACAATGGAGGACAAGGTTCACCGCAAAATCCAACACAGTCATGTCCACAAACAAGCTTCTTTACACAAGGTTGTTCGCACGGTGTTCTGTCGCATAATTCTCCGCACAGTTTGGCACATTTCTTGTGTTTGCAAGCCCAGGTGCACTTTTCCTATGGAACAATTGCACAAACTCGTTAATTTGACGATTAGGGAAAAATCAAAATGATCATTGTGCAATACTAATTACTTTGCAATTTGAACATGGAAGTCCACAGATTTTCTTACAGGACGAATGCTCACATTTCATTTCACACTTTTGCTTGCATGGAGGGCAAGAAAAAGAACACGGAGATTTGCATCTATGCACATTAAGATTTTAAATTGATTCCACGCGCTTACGATTGTGATTTACAAATTGCAACTAATAAGTAAACTTACACATGTCCACAAACAAGAGCTCTCTCACATTTTTCCTGACACTTCATATGAATCTTTCCTTGGTGGCATTTAACACAGTTTCCTTTACATTGATGCTGACTATTAGCGGCGCACGTCAACAGTTTCGTACAAGGAGTATCACAATAGGGGTTCAGTTTATCAGCAGTAGCTGTAAGAGGGAATACATTATACATTTTTCCCATACTGTTAGTTTCAGTAGCAATTAGTCACAATTAGTAAATAAAACTTATTAAATCTTTATTTAAAACTCACCGGAATCCTCGAGGCGGCATGGGAAGAGCACTGTATGGCCGCATTCTGATTTTATTGACGATAAAATACGCTCATTGCAGTTCAATTTTACGGCCGGTTGACTGCAATGAATGTTTTGATAATGTTGGCATTCCGGTGACAATTTTTTGACAAGGACCTATTATAAATTAAAAATGCATCCTCGGAACCAAATTATAACATTATTTCACAAATTTTTACCTTGCACGGTCCACAGGCGTCTCCGCACTGTTTTTTACATTCATGTCCACATTCCATGGCTCCGCGGGTACAAGGTTGAGTACACGTATACTTATTAGTGTTCTCGTAACAAGGCAACGTTTCCTGATGACCACATGGAAGTTTCCTGTCTACTTTTACGAAACATGGATTACATTTTGTGTAGCACGGATGCTTCTTTGGACAACGATGACCCTCCACCTCCACATCGACATCCTCCCCGGCCGTCGTACATGACCGTCCACAGCTCTTCTTACAAACGTATTGCTCATGATCCGGATCCTCATCGACGTGACAATATTTAGTACAAGCATGGCCACAAGGTAATCGTGTGTCACATTTCTGTCGACAAGCCTGGTTGAAATCGCCTTTTTTCTGACGTTCGCACTCAAGCTTAGCCTAAAAAATTTAGATGAGATGAGACTGACTATAAAGGGCGAGAACTGAAATATATAGTAATTCTTTACGAGTTTTGTAAAACGTTAACTTACAGTATGTCCACACATTTCGAGAGTGACTTCCACAATTTCATAGCACTTGAGACTAGCGACGTTGTTTCTAAACCGACATTCGTTAATCTGCCCGTGCCCACACGGAAGATCAAATACAGTGTCCACCTTGCAATTGACCATTTCTGGATCTTCGTGACATTTCATGTTCTTGACATGGTTGCATCGAAGAGTTTTGTCTACAGAAACGTTGCATTTATATTCCTGTGGTGGTTGAAAGCATGCCATCGTATCCAAATGTCCACACGGTAATGTCTTTTCAACTAGAACCTTGCATTGGACTTCTGTTTCATCAACGGAACATGCCAAAACCAGTTCATGACTGCATGGAAGTGTCTTGTTCACCAGAACTACACATGCAGGACAATGGTCATAACATTTTGAAGGGCATTGATGACCCTGTGAACACCTTCTTTCACAATCTTTGTAACATAGGTATGCTTCATGATTAATATCGTCCAAATGACATATCTTTACGCAAGTGTGATTGCACGGTAGAATTGATTCACAGGGAATATTACAACCACCTTCTGGTACTTTTGTCATGAAATCTCTTTCCGTTTCAATTTGATTTAAACCATCGTGAATTTGGCACTGAACAGTTAAGAAACGTCCGATTTGTGCCTTCTTCTCAAGTTTGTCCTTAATTTTGGTCCATGTAGTACTTCCGGCTGCCAAACCTTCCATGTTCCCGCAAATGTACAAACCATGTCTACGACAAATAATATCATTTTCAGCATTAGCAATCACTTCTATCACTTATGCACGGATTTTATGCAAATATCGGAAACCAATTCCATTCAACAATAACTTACTTTGCTCTCGAAATGGCGACACAAACCCTATTATCCGTCTTCAGAAACCCGATTCTATTGTCAGAATTACTTCGAACAAGCGACAATAAAATTATATCGTTTTCTTCCCCTTGAAAATTGTCGACGACAGTCACTCGCACACCCTGACAGGATGGAAAATCTCGGATTCTCTTTTTTAGCAAAAACATTTGTCCTGTGTATGTGGTAAGGATTGTTATTTGCTGAGCCGTATACCCTTGAGCTAGGAGATAGCGACACAAACCAGCTAGCATTTCTGCTTCGTAGTCATTCGACTTACTCAATGAGTCTGTAACCTGTCAAAACAAATGAACAATTAGAAATGAAAATGTTTACATTGTGTAGACATAAACAAAGTAATAAAATGTTTTACATCATTTTCAAAATGCTGATGATTCAAGAAGAACAAATTAGTCGTCATGCCCTTTACGTCCGGATATTTGCTCACGGATGGTGCGTTTCTCAAGGTCTCATAAATCGTTCCAATAACCAAATTGGCGATTTCTGGTCGCATTCGGTGTTGCTCCTGCAAAAATGTATTGAATTTTTAATTGAAAACAGGCTGTTTATTGACAGTAAATCAGAATCTAGGGAAATTCACTAATTTACTTCTAGTCGATAGCAGTTCAAATCGTTATTTATCATTCGCTCGAAAAGAGAAATGTCCAAGTGGTACTTTACTGCCAAATCGTAAACAGTTGTACTGGGTCGAAGTTGCTGATGATCTCCTAAAAACCACAATCTTTAAGATTGGAAATGTTTGGGTAAAAATATCAAAATAAATAGTAACAATGACAATTACCGACTAAGATAAGATGCTCGCAATGCTTAGTGAGGCATGTGATGATGTGCGACTCCAAAACCTCCGCTGCTTCTTCGACGACAACTGAAAATGATTTCACAAATTATAGTATCTTAATAATGAGGGAATATAACGCTGAAATAATGTCAAATCTCACCAATTTTGCTTTTCATTGCTTTCAAAAGGTGGTTGTATTTTGCAGCTCCTGTCGTCGTCATCCCCACAACTGACGTGTGCTTCAACAAGTAACTGTCTCCCAGATTTTCAATTTCTTGTAAATGTGTCTCCGCTTTTAATAGTTCCTGTTCCGTTTCCTTTATTTCCGTGTTGGTTAATTGAATAGCTTTTGCAACAATTGAAAAATATATGGCCCAACGCACATTCAATTTTATATTTTGTCTCCATTGCTGCTTTAAATTATTCACTTCAGGCTTAATCCATTCATCACAGTCTGGAAGATCCAACTTGTCATTCTTATACGCTTCAAATAATCTACACAGGAAATTCCTTTTGCTAATACAAGAAAACATATGTCTTCGCAACATGAAGCATTCTCTTTTGTAATTCTTCTTATTCTGTTTTTTCTTGTCATCACCATCAGGGTTAGGGTTTTCCAGATCATGGATTTTCTTTTCAGTTTTGAAAATCTCTTCACCTAGCCCATGATATGAAACTTCGTAAGAGAACGTTAATTCCTTTGGTGTAAACTTCCACGCTCTGTTAGTATTTGTATCAATCCTTTCGTCGACAATACGATTTCTCATGACGTCATTCAAATCGTACTCTTCTTCGTCTTCATACTCTTCCGAATCTCCCTTTCCCGCAAATTTTGGTTCTGGAATTGGAATTGGAATCCCCTGAGAACTTCGAAAATTAAATATTTCTCCTAACCGCTCGGTAACATTGACGCGACCTTCAAAGTTTTTCGAGTCCATCCCAAACCAAACTACAGCTTGATACGATTCGCTTGATAAAAGACCCAATAACTCTTTATTAATTTCGTTTATCAGATTATCGAAGATGGATAAGCTAGAGAATTCGACAACGCCTTGCGCATTTCGAAGCTCTCCCAATTCGAACATAAGCTGCGCCCGACGATCCTTCAAGTCATGAACCTTTGAGCGAGCACTCCTTTGCATAAATACATAGTTCGAAGAGTACCACTGGTTTCGTTTCCGGGCCACCTTTCGTTTCTCCATCAGAGTAAATCTATCCAGCTTTTCGGAACTGCATCTCCCGCCTATTCGAATTACTGGCGGCTCAAGGTTACTATTTTCGTAAAATAGTACGATTCCTTCCAAAAATTGGTCGAGAGCATGATTTGTGTAACAGACGACAAGAATTGGTCCAGTTTCATCAATTATGGCTTTCTTTTCCGTCGAATCGTCTCCTTGTTGACACCCTTCCGCTTTCTCCTTTATATCTCTTAAACGTTCTAGAACATTTGGACGCCACACTTTTCGATTCTTTAGAAGAGTAGTTACGATTTTCAGTCCTAATAATGATAGCAACGTATTAAATCATTTGAAAATTAAAACTAATAAACTTTAAGGATCTTAATTCTCAAAGTTCTGACCCAAGAACGTTTTCCCTGTTCCTGGAGGCCCTTGAATGATGACAAATTCCTTAGTCAAGGCTGTCATGAAGGCCAATCTTTGATTGTCATCTAATCCAAGTTCTTGAGCACTTGGCCACTCGTTCACATTCAATGGTTGTATTAGTTTTACTTCTTCACTGCCTTCAATTTTCACAGGAACTTTAAACTGATGTATGGTGTCCTGCAAGTATTTCGGTGGACCAACATCTGAAGAAGCTTCCACAATAAATTTGTACATCGGGAACTGATCAAGATCTCGAATTTTCTGCAGCATTTGTAAGTTATGACGATACGATTCAAAGTAGACTTCACATTCCACCATAAGGAATGAATCATCCACAGCAGTATACGATGGAGAGTCACCTGCCCATGTAATTCCCAAAATGCCATTATCGCTCAGTCGTCTGTCGTTTCGAACTGCAACTACAGCAAAATAAGCTGTTTTGAAGAGGTCGGGAGTCAGAACAAGAAGAGAACCGTTCAACAGTCTTTTCGATTTCATCCATTTCACGTTCTTCGACAGGGAACGATCAAGCTGCACTTCGTAGATTATTTGGTCTCGAATGATAACAAAGTTAACAATTTTTGTTTTGGGGTAAAGTCGGACATTTCCGATCGGCATTTTCTTTCGTCTGGCTAAATAATCGTCCCTATAAAGTATTAATAATTAAACTACAAAACAATTTGTTCATCAATTTTACACCTATAAAACATTTCGTCGACAACGTTTGGAATTCCTTACTGATGTTTTCGAAAATCGTAAATCCCTTTCTTTAAGGGGGAAACGAAATCTTCTCTCAACAATCGAAATTGAACATCCAAATAATGTTCTGCATTGTTGTAAGCTCCTGACGTTTTGTTGGTCCTTAAAAATGTTTCTTCATTAGACAGCAACTCTTCCACGGATGGAATGATCTCCATGACCCGGAAATCATCTGGGGGAGCAGCTTTGTGTAACTCCGCCTCTTCCATTTCTGTAAAATCGTATCGTCCACGTCGTCTCCGTTCCCTTTTCTCTGTTTCTTGTTTACACATCGTTTGCAAACTTTGCATCAAAGTGACCAATTTGTTGAACAAATCTTCAAACTCAGGGTTTGTGATTTTCAGAGTCGCAGAAGTCGCAATCGCAGAGGTCAACAGGGAACTCAGATTGTCCGCTGCTGACGTTGGCATACATTGACTTACACAAGAAACCAGCGAATAAATGGCAGTCATTGTTCTCATTGGTGTAGGCGTAAATTCGATTCTATTAAAAAACAATAGAATAAATCATGGATTACAAAATGGTTAGAAGTTAACAAAGATTCAAACAACGAACATAAATTAAGAGATAAATATTATTATACTCGTTTGATTTTGTTTTGGCCACTTTCTTGGCCAATATTAACGTCGAAGTAAACGCCTGGGCAGCCAAGGACGACGAATATTTGACCAAGGACTCAATAAAGCACGATTTATTGATAGTCTCAATCAAAATGGCAAACTGCTGACTTTTTAACTGTACATCTTCATTGCATACTTTCTCTCCAATTACGTACAAAACCAGAGCGAGTAAATCTGATTTGTATTCGAATCCAGTGTCTTTCTCCAACAAAACTTTCCAGCCGGCCAAGTCTTTGAAAATTCTGTCAATGACCGACTCAATGTCACTAGACAAAAAATTGAAAAGCCTTTTGAAACCGAACTGTGGTAGAAAGGGGACAGAAGTGTCATCCTGATGATTAACATCCCGAGGTGTCGAATGATTCACCAAATGTCCCCTTCCGGAAATTCCTGATCGAAATGGTTGGTTTCCTCTGTTGGAAGTCGACGACGAAGCCCTGCCGCCCGCGCCCCCAGATCCAGGAACATTTCTATACGATTTTCATCAAAATGAATTAAATTATTGTTCTCGGAAATTCCATACTTTGGATTTTTGGAGTTATCATCTGATAACTGTCAAATAAAACGAGATTCTCACCTGGTCCTGTTCCGATCATACATCGGTCCATTATTGGTCACGAAAAAACCTCCAATACCTCGACCTCTTTTTGCCGGGGTCCCCGGATTTGTCCCCAACCGTCGTTGTCCCAAATTCAAAGGGTCAAAAAGACTCGGCGGTTTACGGTCCATGGTTTCTTCCAAAAGAAATCGGAAGTTGAAACACACAAGTAAAATGTTATTTCTAAAAAATAGTTTTAACACACTGGTACAAAAAACTTCATTTCACCTTTCAATTATTTTTTGACACTGACTGTCTAATTAAAATATCTTCTCGTCAAGTGCACAATGCAGGCTAAAACCAAGTTTACACCCTAGCAAAAACAATACGAGATAGACAAAAACAAAATGGCTGTGTAGTGTGCACTGGTCAGCACATTTTCTACTCTGGACTTTGTGATGTAGTAACATGCATTTACATTAATTTACATTTACAGCCACGCTTGTAACACGAATGATGCAATCATGCTTCATGCAATGATGCAATGTAACACGATGACTCAGCTCCTGCTGGATTTATTCTTAACTTTCAACTTGGAAACTGACTGACAGACTGACTGGAACACTGGAACTGGAAGACTGGAACTGGACCTGGATTTTCGTGACAGGATTCACCATTCACTCCATCCATTCCACATTCACAGTAAAATGTCGTCGATAAACGTAAAAACCAACGTTTTGCACTACTAAAACTAAACCTCAAGAACTCGACTTCGACTTCTCGACGCGTCGACGTCAGCGTCGCTCGTCGCTCCTTATTTCGTTATTTCTTTCTTTCTTCGATCGGCTTTGCATTCAATTAAACTATTTTAAACCTGAATCCCTCTTAAACAAAGACAGACTACTGCACCAACTTCACCAACACCAACCATCAAGTAAGCAAGGCAAGCATTTGATGTAAATGTAGTTGTAGATGTAACGTCGTAAAAACGCTAAAAAATGTTGCTGATAAATGTAAATTCTAGAGTTTTGACTTCGACTGTTAATAATAAGCTCTTGTTATTATTGTTACACAAATATCCAAAGTCAGTTTCATCAGCAGGAATATTGTACCAAAGAAGTATACCACCTACCACCCACCCACTCCGTTCTGTTTCTATTCCTTTGTTCCACGTTGATCGTCAATATCGTCACGTCAGCTTACAGTGTTGACTTTTGTGTCGTCATTTCCGTCAAGATCACATGTGACAAGGATAATGATACGATAAGCAATTGATAGCGTTTTCTTGAAATTATGGCTTATTTGAGTGTTATCTGTTCATGATGAATCGGTAGAATTTAGAATGATATGATAATGAAAAACGATACATGGATAATAGAATAATAGCGTCATGCAGCAGCGTTGTTTGTTAAGTCTGTTATGCGGAAATGAGTGATATATGAAATGAAACTTTGAATCTGGTTTTGGTTTCACGTTTCACAGTACTCTAAAATAATTTATTTAATACTAGATTTATCATTTATCTAACGTATACCTCTATATGTATTGTATCATTGTATGTTGTAGTTGTAGTTGTATCTCATAAGTCCGTTGTACATATCCCAGTTGCAAACGGACTTTCCCAAGAAATGCAAACCGAACGAAAATGATTGTATATTTATGATTTATGTGTACAGAATATTCTTTCCGGACAACTTCAAAGCTGTATTTGTTTGATTAGCAAAAAACGTCTTGAGAGCGTTGAAAGTTGGGCGAACTTCAGGTCGAGCGTCCCAACAAGCCAACATTGCTTTGTAAACAGCGTCAGATGCAAATTGCGGTTTTTCCATCCGATAACCGCCTTTCAGGGTACGCCAGGAGTCGAAACTCCATTGAACACCTGGATAAGGCACTTCAGCTAATGAGAATATTTCCCAAAGTGTCACCCCATAGGACCAAACGTCGGATTCCAGGGAGAATTCCATATCTTGGAGTGATTCTACGGCCATCCATCTCAATGGGAGTGGACAGTCTACTTTTTGAATGTAAATGGAGTAGTCGAAAAGTTGTTTAGCTAATCCGAAATCGCAGACTTTGGCATGCATTAATTCCGTCACCAGTACGTTTCTGGCTGCTAAATCCCCGTGAATGACCTGGGAAAAATGGGCAAAAATCATTACAATTGCAATATTAAATATAAATTCAAAGTAAGCTCAAAATGATTTTCTCGAGTTACGTTTTTGCTAGACAAGAATTCCATTCCGCATGCAATTTCATGGGCAAACCGAAGCAAATCGGTCGCGTCGATGGGCTGAGGTGAGTTTTGGTACAAAGCCAGCGGGCTGTTTCTATATTATATACGAAGTGTATAGATTACAATAATTATGAAACCGATGTCAAAAACATGGATTTTAAAGACTTTTCAAACCGATTTTGTTTGGCTGCCAACGTTGTATAATCCAGAAAGATAGCACGACTGTTTCTCAAGTACGTCATTAAGTTATCATTGGGGCAATAATCCAAAATTAACAAGACTTCCCCT
The DNA here is from genome assembly GCA_019776145.1 of Harlomillsia oculata. Taxonomy (NCBI): domain Eukaryota; kingdom Metazoa; phylum Arthropoda; class Collembola; order Entomobryomorpha; family Oncopoduridae; genus Harlomillsia; species Harlomillsia oculata. Next base: position 11,518 of record JABASF010002802.1, read on the forward strand.
AAGAGATTTTGATCTGATTATGAAACATGTTTTATAATTGAATGCGAAAAGCGACTCACGTTTGCGTATGTTTGATGTGCAGGCGCCGATAAGGTTGACAATATTACTATGATGTCCAACGTAAGACATAATTTTCAATTCCGACAACAATGCTTTAAAGTTTAGCTTGTCTGCTGATGCTTTGATAGTCTTCACTGCAACTGTGTCTTGACCAACACGACCTTTCTTAACTATCCCATAGTGACCCGACCCCAAAACGGTTTCCTCAATGATTACTTGATCTCTTGGTATTTCCAAATCCACGTTGTATGGTAGAAGAAGCGCATCTGATGCCGCATTGTTCACTCCTGCTAAAAACTCTTGAATTTCTTCTTCTGTCAGATGATAACCAACTTGATCATTTCTCGTTGATTTAATTCGTTTCCACATAAAATAAAGAGCCACACAAAGTGCAACAATAAGAAGCAAAAATAGTACTCCGCCTGCTATGAGTCCATACAACAATGATCCTGACAATGATGATGGCGATGAATCATCATCATCTTTGCCATGCTCGTAATTATTGTGTTGAGCTTTAATTTCAAGAATTTCCACAGGCATTGACACCTTCATCCACTCAACTGAATTCCATACTGGAGCCCAGCAGACTACTTCGGTCACATTTTTATGATTATTCCAATTGATCGTCAAATTAAGAGTAAGACTGTATAGCTGTTTGTCCATGGTGCAGTTGGTAGGTTCAACTAAAAAATACGTATCAATAAACATCGCTGGAACAAATAACTAATAACAAGATAACCAAAGAGGTTCGCAACCGTTATCAAACCTGGTCCGATAATCGTGTGGTTCCCACTGTCCAACAACCGCCATTCAAATCCATGGGAGAAGTAATGAGCAGACGCTTCACACTTGAAAACTACGGATGAATTATCGTAGAATTTGCTTGTGTCACTTGACACCGTGATAACTGCTTCAGGGGGTATGTCACTTGGAAAACGAGAATCTGAAAAAAATGAGACCTTGATGAATTACACGTTGATATAGACCATAATTTCATAATCGTATCGTTTTTTACATAATGGATAGCTCAAGTTTCTAACTCCAAAGTAAGGTTGGTGATATGTAAATAGAACTTCATCAAGAGATTCATTCCTAATTGAACAAGTCAAGAGTCCAGGTTGAGTTTTGTAGTCATCCGTTAAGTTCACAAAGCCACAGTTGGCACTCGTACAGTTGTACTTTGAGTCAACTTCTACTTCCGTATTCTTAGCACCACAGGATTCAAGCTATTTTGCCAAGAAAATAAGT
>JABASF010002803.1:0-12818 GCA_019776145.1 Harlomillsia oculata
TCCGAAAGTGGTTACAAGGACTTGTGTCATCTGACAAGACTAACTCTCAGTACAAAATAATTTGGTTTTTACTTCGATAGCCTTACTACATAAATAAAAGTTGTGAAATAGTGACTAACAATTAAAAATAAATGACTAACATCGTTTTTGATTTTAAAATTGCGTACACCATCTTACATATACTTGCATATGTAAAACATGAGTTTCAAAGTTACCCTTGCCCTTATTAAAAATGGATATTCATGTTACCGGGGAAAAAATCACTATTGCAGGTGATTGGACGTCCGGTTGTTCCTCCTCAAAATCACATAGAGTTCTTACATGATTATACAAAGGAAAAGGATCATTACATTATTGCCTTCAACCTTGATTTCACATGGTGACATGGTTCCTGATTATGCTATATTTATGGACAGTCCACCTTAACCTCATTAAAGTTCATTAATTATCTGCTCATCGTCCGAACAACTTTCACGACTTTACTTCGACTGTCGGAATGGATGAAAAGTCCGTCCTTTCCTTTATTTCCAAGACCGTTGTACTATAGCTTCATAGCTTAGCTTTCTGAAGGACGGACAACTTAAGTTGTCTATCGATTAATGTTACGTGTCGTCCGCAGACAGAAAACACGCCAGTCTTAGCTTCTAATGGAATTTTTAAGCTCGAATGGGTGCCGAGAAAAAAGCTTTCCCAGTTCCATTCTCTCTTTTAGTTTTTCTTGTATATACGTAGGACAAAATGCAATCAAGAGCGTCACACTCTCAGTCGCCTTGTGCCGACCTCAATTGATCTGTACTTGAGAAATCTTTATGTAATCCTTTGAAACAACTGTAAGAAAACGCAACAGCAAAACTCTTCTTTCGAGTCTACTTCAAATCGACGTTTGACATACAAACTTTCCAAATTTGAGGAAAGTACATCTTGCACTTGGTACGACACCATATAGTTACGCAACCTACTGAACACACCCATTCTCAACATTTTCCCAGACAGTCTTCTAGAATTGATCTTGCATTAAATAAGATGTAATATTATTAAAAAAGATTTGTCGTAATTATTTTGATACTCAAATCGCAGAATATATTTTAGCCAATAAATCAAATCCCATTTTTTGCCTTCATGGAGAAAGAATGAAACAAAAAAGTTTAGAGATTAGAATAGCTTGCTATACCAAATGAATAATTGCTCAATGTGGGTCTCCAAGGGACACGCTAAGGGAGAAGCAAGGATCATTAATTTTAATTTGCATGCATTTGGAAGTTTTTTTGGTGTATATCAAAGACTCTCACAGACTTGGATCTACAAGATTGGAAGACCTTGTTCCTGTTCTGTATTGTAGTATTGTGTGTAATCCTTTATTCAACATTGATCACCGGGTCGGATTCGGATTCGTACATTCTGTACAAACTATATAGACTCTGTGTGTACGACTTTCAGCTTTTCGTTGTCCTATTGCTTTAGAGTGCGGTTGTTCCGTAAACGTAAAATGCATGGCTTCTCTAGACTTTATTATATTATTTTAGTAAACTTATCAATACTATCAATGAGATCATCCCCTGATGCAAGAATGCCCGTGGTTCACATTTCGGAGAAAAAACGACATTTATTTCCATTTTTTGCTTATTATAAAGTCAAAGAGACACAAACAGCATTTAGGTACTATATAATCAGTATAGTTTATAAACAATAGATTTTAAATGTGTAATATGAACCCATGTTTGAATGCGCATTTCAGCGCTACACATTGTATTTTACGAACCTAAAAAAAACTTCATGCACAAAACATTGTTTGCTAGTGGTTTGCTAGTGTACACGTGAGACAAAAAATATGAGACGTTCTTTTAATTTCAATTTTGAATTCATATTTTTATGATATAGTTTAAAACCTATTAACATACAGTAGCCTAAACTTTGACCACATTTAAAATTTAGAATTTTCATCCACAAGTTCAAGTTCAAGTTCAAGTTCAAAACAATTGTTTCTCCAAATTTAGGATAAAAATACACCGTCGTTCATCATCATTGCGTTGATTGATTTTTCTCTTTCAGTCAGCATTCATGTCAGGTTTTTAATGGAAATTCTAACTAGACATTTTTGATATAATAATTCATTATTTTATAGAAAAGGTCTCTGTATTCTTAAAATAACTCACAAGGTACACAATTGACTTTGATCAAATGTTTTTCCAATAAGTTAAGCCTAAAAACAATGTCACAATTCAACCTTCAAGAACGTTTGTTGGCTGATTTGTAGTACATTGTTTTGTCTGATTGTTTTAGTCGTTTCTCTCCATGCATTCTTGTGCGTTGTTATTTCAACAATGCTCAATGAATGTAGGCATGTAACATGCAAGATGCAATTATTATAATTTTACATAACATTTTTTAAAAATAAAAACAGGTACAATGACAAGATAGCACACATAACGTCAAGCTGAACGGTTTTGTCACTTACTTTCAGTAACTCGTTAGTTTCACGGTTCATTAAGTTTTTCCTTAATATTAATACTAAAATACCTTATTTATGTTTAATTTGTAATAATTAATACATAATACATTTCCCCCATCTTTGTTGTTTGTTGTTATATGTTTGAAATATTTGTCGCGTCATGGAGTGATTTCGTTATCTAACACTAATCCTCTATGATACAATACAATAATGGAGCACAGTTCACATCACGAATTAAGGAAGAAATGAGCAGAAGATTATCATAGTTAATTAATGACAAAATTGGATTTTATATATACCGACGTACATTTAAATCGAAGGATAATCTTGAAAACATTATTAGAGAGAAATCGGAGAACAAGCGCTTCATTTACAGTAACATTTTTGTAATATATAGTTAATTACGATAATTTATATTTTACTATAGAATTGAATAGACTACATCAATCAGATTTGAGTAAGTTTGTACCAAGACGAAAAGAGCACAACCACGTTATAAAAAATGGCGATTGGGAAACTTCGTGTTCACCTTACTTATATATGTAAATGATACGTAAAAACATAGAAAAATGGCTCTATATATAGATCAGGTAAGGTTGTAAATCTTCATTGCTGACTTATCTACACAATTCACTAAAAATCATTAATTTTTAAAATAAAAAACTGTTTCAATTTCAAAGCAATATTCAATCGTGAATGCGCGTGATGGGTTTCCAGATCATTGAGTTGCATATTGCATTACGTTGATTACAATGGGGCAAAGTGAGACACTTATACATTACATTGAGTATATTCTACCACATTTCATTTCACGATTTCACGTTACAAAAATTTGTTAATAAAAAATTCTTTTTAAGCACAATTTTACCAAAAAGAATACAAGCACAACAATCGTGTCGCCAAATCATAGAAATTCCAGAAGACGACTTGAGACGATTTGGCGACACGAGTAGTAAAATCGTCTGATTTTCATGATTTGTTTGACTAATGAGGGGCCAAGCTGAGACCTGCTATACTGCTATTTAACGAATAATGAGTTAATTAATACCTAATGCTAATTAATACGTTTCGGATGGATAATTTAACATCAAGATTGTGGAATTACACGTGCAAAATTACACATTGAGTGCCGTAAGGAATTTTACAAATAGAAAAGTGCAATTGAAAGGTATATGATTACAGTGACTTGAAAATTAAAATTAAAAATTCATTCAACTTGTGACTGGTTTGAAGCAGAGAAAATTTGACTTCAACTTTTTATGGGATTGTGCTAATGCAGATGATGGGATTGGCTATGAAGAATTGTAGGTATGATGTTTAATAATGCGAATGAACACTTCGACAGAGTGCTACCAATCCGATTTTCCAACACATTTTCGCTTTTGTGAAGCATTTTTTTGACTTTCGGAGTAGAGTACAGAGGAGACAGGCGGACTGTTTTTGTTGTTCACAGGCGCTGCTCTGCCGTGGGACTCGATGGTTGTGAGGAGCCAAAGAGAGAATTGTTGGAATCGTCTCTGAGACGGATTTCATGGGTGATGATGATGGTGGGAGATCGATTGGGACGTCGAAGCCCGCTCCAAAATTCTTGCATGTCATACTGAGAAGGGATATGAAGAAATGAACGTACCTTTCTCCCTGGGCCATACGGCACATGATTTTCCTCGTCGTCAAGATGCTGACGACGATGATTTCGTCCAAGATGATCATGAGAGGGTGAGGATGTCAACATCAAATGAATTGGAGGCGGGGGACGCAAATCATTGGTTGAAAGTCTACGCGGAGTTTGAATTGGTGACGAGTTGGGTGATGGTGTTGAAGATCTATTAAAACACAAAATGATAGAGAATACATCCATTGAGCACGTGCGAAATGTGCTTGGGAGGATGAAGGAGTATTTAAAAGTGATGTACTATAGAGAATTCAGTATTCTAATGTCAATACAAGCAGCAGAGTGAAAGAGCAACAGCGGCGGCTGTACTGTTCAAAATCTAATGTTGCTTGGCTTGCATTTTGCATTATTAAGAGTTATGATTATGACTATACACAGTATAATATAACAATATTAATGAGATGAGAGAATACCTATTAATGTAATTTGTCGCATGGTTTGTATTCTAATTTACTTGTGTATGGATTGTATGGGAAATTGGTTTAAAGAACTTGAAGTCTTTGAGGTTAAATTAAGGTTAATGTTTCCAAGCTGCTTGTTAAATAACACAGGATAGACAAAATAATATGCTTTTGTAGTACAGTACATCCTTGATCAGAGTCAAACAGCTAGCACAAAAGTATTATGATAATTGAGCTGAATTGAAACTCATAAAGAACGAGACACACGAAAGATGCAATAAAAGAGATTAATTTCAAAATGAGAAAAAGCTCACCGGAAGCTCTTGGCTCTCGAAGATGGCCTTGGGGAGCCATCAACAGGTGAAAGACGTTGCTGTATCTCATGTTGAAGCGTTGAGTTCGTCAGTCGTTTTCGAAGGTAACTTTTGTAAGCCGTTTTAAGGGGACGAGCTCGAATGCCGTACAAAAGTGCCGTGAAGCTCGGGGTTGCAAACACGCTCAAAGACCCGACGAAAACGAGGGATTCTGGTGCTCGTTGATCTTTACATATGACTTCAAAAATCTGAAAATTTGACACAATTTGAGCATTGTAAACATCATTATTACATATATTAGAATCATTTGCAGCACCAGGATTCCTAAACAGGTCTTGTAAACAAAAGTTACAAGAAATACGAGCATTAATATGGCACGACTGTATTTGGTACGAGTGTGCAATTAGAATTTATAGCAATAGTAATGTATGTTTAGTGAAATGGGACGTGAAAGTGGTGAAAATTGAAATGTATATTGACAAGGGACTGAAAGGACTCACCAGAATGAGTATCAGAGGTAAATGGAGGAAAAGGAGACTCGTGAGGTCTTCCCACACTGCACGACAAGCTCGGGAACGTGCCGGAACACTTCTGTTGAGCCAAAGCCCTGGAGGAGCAGTTCCTTTGCTCCGTGTAACAGTAGCTTGAGCAGACAAAGTTATCTGATACAAAGCCATGACAATTCGGTGTCTTTGTCGTCTAGCAATGGAGAGTACAATCAAATCACAGATCAGGATCATGCACATGGGGCCGATTAGAATACATAAAATCCATTCCGAAGTCCACAAAGCACTCGCCCAGCTCATTTCGTACAATCTTGGGAAGCAAATACCCAGAAGTTCCCGGTAAACAAATGAGTGTTGAATCTGGCCAGAAGATTTCATGGAGCTTCTGTTCAGTGGCGGAAGTACTACATCATTGACCTTCGAACTCGTTTCTCGTGTATCTCCATATCCATACTCGTAGCTGAACGTGTCCGCCGAACCGATGCTCCTGTCTGGGTCAATGCCTGTTTCTTGACTGCTTGCAGTTGTTGTTGAACTTGGATCCAAATTTTCTATCTCATCCAGTAGCCCAGAACTCAAATAGTACAAGGCCGAATCTGCAGAATTGTTCACATTGCCCTTCATGGCAGCTGTGAAAGTCACTACAGTGTTTGGTTCTAATACTTGATCCGAATCACCGTTCATCGCGCTGTGTTGAATTCCAGTTTCATTATTCCCAAGTCCCATTTGACCCGCATCAATCGGGTGAATGAAAAATGCGCTAATTACTGTTGCAAGGCTCAACAACCAAACCGTGACAAAGTATACTGCAATTCGTCGTCGAGTCACAAGTTGAGTGTATCGCAATGGGGATACAATGGCTGCGCAACGGTCCACACTATTGTAGTGTACATCAAACCCAACCAAATTATTTTTAAGTTTTTCCTTTAAATTCTGCCTTACTATTAACTTCCTAATCAGCTCTAACAATTGCTCACCTCAAGGCACAAATGCTCCATACGGACAGAAGCTGCAGAATCATCATTACTGCTCCCATGAAATTGCAAAACGGAACGGACGAGCTCACCCATTTCTCCATGAAAATGGACGGTCCAGTAAAACAGAGACTGAAAACACTGGCCGCAAATCCACTCCAGCTTAGATGTAGCAATATCCATTCGCTACTGCTTCTCGTCTGCATTTTGGGGATTTTTTTTAAAATGACAATACTGACATCCTGACATTTTTTCCAAAATCATCACTAATTTTCCTTACACTAATTCTAATAAATGACTTCAGCTTTTACTTGCAATGTTTCTATGGTTAATTTGGGTTAGGTAATATTCGAAAGGGGGTTGTACGAAGACAATAAAAAATACTAGAAAGGAGTGATAATTTTTGACTGCACAGGTGTGTCCCTGATGAATTAAGTGCTATTGAATGATTCACGTCTACGCCCATTAGACAGTCTGAGTGTTTGTGCGTGACGATTGGAGCAACACTTATGACATTTCTGACTGAGTGAGAAACTTCATTTATTTCTCCACGGAATTTCATGTGCAGAAGAAATTAATTCGAATTCGAACCTAAACCTAAACCTTCGAAAAACGGTTACGTTTTCCTTGGAAGTTATTGTTATAGTATATTTTCACAAAAAATGTATAGCATTCCTTAATAGTTAGAAATTTCACATTTTGCAGGCAACTAACGGGATACAACTCGGAAACCCAAATGCAGTTTACCTACCTTTCAAATTATTTGACTTTGTAATATTATTGAGATGAAAGCTAAAATAACGTGACATTTCGCTGTAGCTCAAGGAGAGAGAACATAATATAACTTATTTTTAGCTCTGCGGGAGGTTAATAGAACGAAAAGGAAACTAGGGAATACTAGTTTAATAGTAGTACGTTGTAGGAGCTTTTAGAACGAAGAATTACGCCCACGAAATCAATAAGACTTTACTGTCAGTACCATAAGAACAAGAAGAAGATGGTACAGGCAAGAGTACTCAATGATGTAAAAATGCCGTAAAATTTCAAATATTTTTGGTCGAGCTCACCCACAACTGGTACGAAGTCAATAAATCCGTACAAATTACATTATAACTAAATAGGAAAAAGTTTAAAGTTATAAAGTTAATGGCAATTATGCTAAGAAGAGAGAGAGAGGAGAGTGAAATCATGCATAATAATGTTAAAGAAAGAGAAATAGAGAAAGTGGGAGTGGGGTAAATGACTATGAAAAAGCAGACAAGTGGTCTTGGTCTAACCTTTTTGTGTAGAATGAGAACGAGAAGAATGTAAAGGTTGGTGAAGACTCCGAAAAAGCCCATGAAAGTACCCGCAGCTCCCAAAATCCAATGAAGCATCTTGAGTGGAAGAGGGTACCTTTCCTTCGAACTGAAGCTGCACCAGCCTGCAAAGAACAAGAGTAAAGAAGAAACTCATTTCATATTTAATTCACTTTTCTTGGTTCAAGCTGTAGCTCAACTTTCTCCATTTTCCTCTTGACCAACTTTCTCTGTGGCAGTTTCGCTAGGCACATTCTAGAACTGTATACCATCCTTCCACCACTATGACTATTATACATAGTACATAGCAGTTCACGAGAAACTGCTTTTTGTTCCCTTCTGCTGTTCTGATTCTGATCTCCTGATTAACCAGAACAAGATTACGAAACATCTGATGTCACGGCTAGTTACACAGATTAAGTAGCCCTCCTCTCTCAACTACCTCACACGACAACAGGTTCATAATTTAAATGCACCCGACCCAAATTATAAAGTTCTCCTCTACAACTTTTAAACAAGAATACAGTTTCTTTCCCATTATGCTTTTGAATTATTACCCTTCTGATTCAACATGTTACGGTTATATGTTGTTCCATACTCAAAACTTGATAGAAATCAGTGTGCCTGATCAATTTTGTGCTTTCCTTCAATAATATTATTGGAGCACGATAAGATTAATCGTTTCCGTTCAGCATGTTTGCAAACTCTTTCACAACAAATCCCTGATTTGAAGATTTACCTTTTTTCGTTTCATTACGAAAATCAAAATGCTGTAGAATTACAAATTAATTCAACGACCATGTTTAATCAAAAATACAAACGGTTTAATTTTCAGTTTTGAATGAAAAATGTAACTCTATAGAACTCTGCTTCGCTTAACACTATAGACTGATTTACACTGCACGAAGGAAAGATCGTGATCAGCAGTGTTTCCCAAACAAATTCATTTATGCTGCTACGCAGCTTCAAAAGCAGTTTCAGAAAAGGACTGACGACAGAAATCCCCAAATGGGTTCAACAGTAAGACACAATGACAATAATAATTTCCTGCGTCAATTTTTGTATTCTGATTGTACAACTTGACAACAATTAACAAGTACTGTCTTGTATAATGTACCAGTCTTTGCCTTTCCTTTTCGCTTAGGCGAATATGGAGACCTGAGACCTGCCGTTATTATGCAACAAGTGTCTAGGCCAAGCTAAGCTCTAAATGCTCTAACGGTCGTGCAGAGAATGTTGAAAGTCATCTTTTGCCATTTCGTGTCGACTTCAATCTCCTGCTTGATTCCTTTAGAAGTGCGAATGGTGGTAAGTAGTAATAGACATAGTCGTTATCTCCTTATATACATGACGACGTCGAAGTTTCGACTGTTACAACGTACTCGAACGCTCGTGCTCCTAAACGCACATTGCTATCGTTTTGGGCTATGGGCTCTAATAGTTAGGATCCAATTGGCAATTCAACTGGAAGTAATACAATGACATTTCAAAGTGAAAGTGTTATTTTCCCACTTGACGATTTGAAAGTGGTACAGTGCAAACCCTATTATTTTCTAGACTCCTAGTAACAAAAACGGAAAAGGTGAGAAGTCATCCGCGCTATCTCTGCAGTCCATGCGTGTACAAATTCCAAGAGAAAGAGCCTATATAGTACATACGTAAATCTAAAGGACAGCATAATATTCATGTGTGATGTATGACGCATCTCTAGTTCTCCTTTAGCAGCATATAAAATATACATAAAAATTTAAATACGCAGGTGTCATTGTTAAAGAGTCCTTCTGGTATGTGCATTGTCATTATTATTCCCCGTCACCGTCACCTTCAAAAGTTCATTTTCCACAAACGCATATTGGTATCATAATTTCGTGCAGAAAGTAGTCCATTTTTATGGATGACATGTTTTCAAAAAGTATTTTACCCTTTTTCAAAACCTCCCCAAAATAGTTAACCTTAATTTGATCTGTCCCCATAAAATACTAGAATGAGGGCCAAAAAAGTTTTAAAATTATTTACTGTTGTTGATTCAGGAAAAGCCTATCGAATTTTAATTTTCACCAGGTGTATACAAAGCATTCTTTGTACAAATGTCAAGCTAACTAAAAACATTGTTTTTATTGAGAAACAGAAAACAGGTCGTAGCTAAAAGTTTAGTTACGACTAACTACAAACAACTGTTTGCTTGAGTTTACAATTTAGAAATTTTGGCGTAAGGGTTAAAATAACTTTTTTCGATACACAGGAAACAAAACATCAACAAAGTAAGAAAAGGATAAAAACGGCAGAAAGAGTTAGTAAGTTGTGTTGTGGACAAAAAGACACTATACAGAATGCAAAGCAGATTTAATTAGATAAGACAGTCCTGAGCTGAGTGAACAAGTTTACTTATTCTATTAGTAGTTTCAATCTTTTCCGTACAGCTTTTGCTCTTCTATTCTGGTACGGAAAGGAGAAATTCCCATCCTCACTCCTCACACGCTGCACAGCAAGGAAAGAAGACGATGCGGGAATAGCAACGTCGCACAAAAAAGGGTATAATATGGCAGAAAAAGACACGGTCTTTTTGCACAGGAAAAAAAACGCTGTAGAAGAGCAGAAAAATGCACCTTCTTTTGTGTGTCCGTCCCTTTTTAGCATTGGTCGAAGCAACATTATTGTTGGTAAGTAGGCCCATTCCCATTCGATTCTTAAGCTCCTTTAGCTTCAATTCCCATGCAGACCATCGTCTTGGCTTAAAACCGCTCTTGACTTGTCGCTGCTTCTCTGGTGCTTCTGGTTCAGACTTGGTGTGGTTACGTCTTGTGAGACACTTTGTGACTATTTCCGAGACAAGTTAACCAGACTCTTTAACATTTATTGCCGTAGTGGTGCTCCAACAAGCCTCAAAGCTCATGTCTCTGTCGAATTCTATAACATTTTCCCGCTTATGAGAAAGCGATACGCGAACAGTGAAACGATTTGTGACAATGTAATGCAACGAAGGCTTCGCGAAAGGGAAAAGTATACGAGATATAGGAGAACTAACAACTAATGCCAGTACACATAAAAGTTTTAGTTCTTCTTTCCTCACACAAGAACCTTGTTCTCATCATCGTACATAACATCCGTCACAGCCTTCACGTTGTGTCATGAATAATTTGATTTTCTCAATAGAAATATGCACAGTTTTCGCCTGTCCCTGAAACTAGGCAATAAACCTAATAATTCCCTCTAAACTCTTGCGAAAAACCGAGCGCTTTGCAAAACCAATATGTACAACAATCATTCTGTACAGTAGTACAGTAAAGTTATACCAACCAAACCAGACATAAATAAGACCATAATATACTTTCACACAAACAAACACTGCGTGTGTGTGCCCTACTGTCTTTCAGTCTTTCAAAATTATAATCCTGTAAGTAAATGACATAACATTTTCACAAAGTAGGATATTCACAAACTTGTTATATTCCACATTCCACACACAGATTTCCTTGCACATGAAGCTGCATGGTGAATGCCATACAATTATCAACTTATTGAATCAATAGATTTCCAGAATTTGAAAACCAGAGACGACAAAGGTGAGGCATCGAAAACTACATTTAGGCAATATAAAATCGAATTACAACTTTCGTTACCGTTTACCATGTATATATTCGTACTTGTTCAAGCATTGGGGTCATTAAGCGTTCAGGTATGCAAATTACTCTCATTTCTGTTCTAATATCGAATTGCTCAATGTAAAAAACTCTTATGGGATATAAGCATAGCATTACAGTATAAACGCTGTGGTCTGTATAAAATATAATATTCAGAGTGTATTCTCAATGTAAAATAATATTACAATTTCAAGGGCTGTGTGCGATCATTTAAACGGATTTCAACAGTTAATTTGTTTGCTTTCCTTTGGCAAACTTTACCTAAAGGTTTTCGTTAGGACCAAAGAAGTTTAAAATTATGGTTCCTCGTTTGTTCGTTACTCACGCTGTGAAGTTCAGAAATCAGACAATCAATATTAAAAATATATTTTTACTATCTTCCATTGAACGACTTTTGATTTATATTTATTACTCCTTTAAATATATAATGTGGGATTAAAGTTAGCTACTGGTTATGACTCAAAGCAAATGCATGCAACTATTAGAAAGATTGATTTCACCCTATAAAATGTTGAAAGAAATAAGAATTGAAATTATACCCACGGAAAGGAATAAGTACGGCGGGGCTTATACATTATAAACTATATAAAAGTGTTATCGGAACGGTTATACGTTCCTTACATAATAAAGACTAATGCATATAAGCACGAAGGACGATGATGATGTAATGAACTACTTGTCATTCATGGAAAGTTGTGAGGAGTCGAGCGCGGCTTGTGAAATCATCTCATATTAATATTGCAGTCTCAAGGAATTTTCTGTATGAGTGAAAATGGAAACACGAAGTAGCTGCCGCTAGCTGCTGAATCGGAACAAACTGAAGTGGCTCATCAAAATGAAACAGACAACTAAGTAAGTGTAGGCGAAGGGATGATGATGGAAAGACAACTTTAGAAAACTTACTGTAATGCATACATGTCTAATGCTAATCACTGCTGTGGGTGGAAAGCATCTTATGGTCTCTTTATGCCTGTGTGTCTGAGTGAATGGGTTTTTATTACATAAGGCATCTGGGATTTTCCTAGTAGAACTGTACAACGGAACCGGAAGAAATGGAACTAACGTTACTTACTACATACGAGCTGCGCTCGCCAACACTGCCGCGGCGGGTTAATTCCTCCCGCACCATGGACGCGTCACGAATGTTTCCTCGGCAATTGAATGTCGCTTTTGCTCACGCCTTCGGCGCTCGCATTATCCTTCTTCAAATTTAACATATGCTCACGCCTATGGCGCTCGTATTATTCTTCTTCAAAACAAAGATTTCGGTTAGGCTAGGTCAAAGTTCATTCATTCATTAATGTTTTGGGTTCCTTCCCATCTTATTCCCATTCTTCAAAATTGCCTTCGAATTTTACCATTCGAGGAATCCTGAGCGATTTCGTTGTCATACCAGGTAATGCCAGTAAGTGAATGCCGAATTTTGAAAATACATAATGCAAAATAGCAAAGTACTTAAATATGTTTACTTTGGTAACCAACGAAACAGTCGAATACGGTCGTCGGCGTTCGGACACTGCGTTTTAAGAAGTAGGTGATATATATATTTTGCATATTATGAGT
>JABASF010002804.1:0-12818 GCA_019776145.1 Harlomillsia oculata
GTAAGCTACCACTAATCAAAGAATTATTGGAATATTGTTTGTATTTTTAAAAAACGTCTAACGGTCTAAAAAACGCAGTTTCCGAACAGTGTTTTTCTGCTCTGTGAAAAAAGGACTGAACAGCTGATCCGAAAGTGGCCGCCCAAATGAGTGATTTGATGCATAGGGCATAAATAAGTTTACCTGAGAATGGACCACTGCAAAGAATTTCAGGGGCAATGCACGATGCAGTCCCAGAACGATGAACAATGTTTTCACTCTCAAAGGCGAGACTTGCGCTGTGACCAAAGCCGCTGACCAACATTTGTTGCGTTGTGGTGTTATACGAAAAGTTAGCCAGCTTCAGATCCCAATGTACTATATTCATCTGTAATAAAATGTATTTAAAATAGATTTTTTAAACAATGTAAAAATCTTAGTCTTACGGCATGCAACGCTTCGATGACTTTCACTATTTGCTCTAGAAAGTGTATTGGTGTATCTTCCGGAAAGCGAATCGTCTGAACGAGCTTTTCATGCAGATTAACTATGTTCGGTGCGAATGCTGGATGATAAATGTATGGCTCGAAAATCATGCACAGGTTTGTCTGCTCTCTGTCGGTTTGGTCAATCATAATTTTCTGCATACCAAATATTTTAATTAGAGAATTGTTAACTAAAAGTGGACAATCATGCGAAATAACCTTTTTGACATCCACGAGATGCGCTATGCCATTAACTTCCTTCAAAAGACCGTGAATATGAATCTCATTCATAAACATGGATAATTCCTTGTCATCTTGAGAGCACAAAAGATCAACTTCACGGCGAAGAGTTATTATCTATTAACCATAGGTATACCATTATGAATTGTTAATGAATGTTTTGATAATAAATAGTTTGTATACCTTTGCAATGTAGTATTCGTAGGTAAAAAGTTTGGTTGCAAAATGGGTTTTAATGAACATCCATGATGTGCTGCAATTGACCTCTGGTCCCACACGATATGTTCCGAATTCAAGTGGAAACAGCTCTGCTACAAGCATGTTAACTGTAGAAAACAATTATAGTTTATTTTTCGAACACATTTTTTATTTTATATTTGTACTTTGAAAATGACTAATGAACTAATGACAAAAAATGAAAATTTCCATGATTGAAATTATTATAGTGCCACACCCCAATGCTTTGTACCGTGAAATGATTGTATAATGAATTCATAATTCTTGCTGTTCCTAAGTGTTTATAATGTAAACAGACCCAACGATATTGACCGACCTTTGTGATGCGAAATAATACACACGTAATTAGTGCAGGGTCGGAATCATGAAAGAGTACGGTGAGGTATTGTGTAATCCATGTCTCTGGCGGTAATGTTACTTACTTGTGGAACTTACTAAATAAAAAACGAGGTTCAAGTGGCCCACGATGGAGTGAGACTAGTGCAAGTGCTACTAGTATGCGTTACTGTGAAACCATCAACGGAAATCGAAAGAAACTGTGGTCATTCCAACAACCCCCTTGTAAACAGTATTCGTATTGGTTTCACATATTGGGCATGCTGAATGAAGGTGTCAAAATCATCATACCAATGGATTTCATTCATACTGTATGGGGACATATCGATACAGTCGTACTCAAGAGGATTGGACCCGAAGAAAATCCAACGCTCACCGCCACAGTGTACAATAGTGGTAATCGACATGATGCCCCAAATCTGGAGAAAAAAAATTCAAAACCAAATGGTAAAAGGCTGAGCGGCGACGCGTCTGAAAATTGCTTCAACAACTTAATTAAAGAACTTTCTAGAATTGCTGCGAAAAAACCGCATTTAAGAAGAACCAAGTTCGTGAAAAACACCCAAAAAGTGGCCATAAACATAGCGGATGCGTGCTACCCAGCAGCACTGCATATCGCCAAACTACTTGTTCATGGCTTGAAAGTGAAAGAATCCAAATGTGAAATAAGAAATCTTGAAGAAAAACCGAAGAAAGGTAAAAAACCCTTGAAACAGAAGAATGAAATGAATCAAGAAGAAGAACCGAAGCAGAAAACACCAAGTCTCAAATACATCTGGAATGATGAATCGACAATTTTAAAGCATTGGAATATGTCCAATGAAATAAAGTACCTTGAAAAAACCAGAGAAGACGTTCATCACCCCGACTGCCTTGGGAAAAGCTTTTGTAAGTTTTTGTATTATTATTTTAATGTATTATTTTAACTAGCTTTCATTTATATATCCATTGAACAAAACCTTTTTTCATACACGGTAGTAATTGGGATGCAAATACTTGTATGGCATGGCATACAACATGGATTCAATGAATTCCATGCGATCTTATTAGCATTACGACTTATATTATGAAGTGTATGATAGGCATTGCTTCATTAGCGTATCGGAACCTGTTTCTTCCTCTTCCTTATTACGTTTTGTTTGTGCATTCAACTTCAAGCAACTTCTCCTGTAGTGAGCAAAAAAACTCACATGTGTTCCTTCGTCTGATTTTATCGTCATCTTCACCGTATTGTGAGTTTTGTGAGTGTTTCCCCCCAAAATCTACGTCATATTGGTAATTATAAGTCAATTTTATATTGTTATTTACAAAATTGCTTTGACATTAGATATTTATGATTTTATGTACGTTTTCAAGGGGTAGCAGTCCTTTACACAGTTTTAGGACTGAGAGAACCTGCTTTAATTGAGATTTAGGACTACAACGGGATGCTGATGTGTTGCATTTTGGTGATGTTTTTTGTAACTACGTCGGAGATGTAAAAGTGTCATTGTGAAAACGGTTCGAAAGGAAAGAGAAGAGTAATGTCTTTGACGACTGAACGATGAAGTGGAGAAGGCATAGCTAAAAAGTAAAGTCGGGGATGCGCGTTCCTTCCAAAGAACTAGTAGCACTTTTAGTAGTAGTAGTAGATAGATTGATGTGTAGGATATATTGAATATTAATTGGCAAAAAAGTGATTGATAAAGGATGATATTGTTTGACGTCTTCTTCCTTTCCTCTTACAAAAATGTAACTTGAGGAATAAAAACGCCAAAACACGACGATAGCGTTTTCTTGTTTTCCATGAGTTACTTGTCCGAGTGAGTACGAGTTGTGTACGAGTCAACTCACATTGAGTTGAGAGAAGATGCGGATTTGTGACCCGTTCCGGGTCACAATGCGATCCTGCCAAGGTCTCTCGTCCCAGTCAAATAGACTCGTACTTCCACTCAGGGCGTAACAGATGATCTGTAAAAACAATAAAAATTATTTATACCTGCCACAATCCAAATGTATTTGTAAACAAAATCAATACGACTAGAACAACTGGAAATAAAGAGACATCAATAAAATAACCTATAATTACATTGACTATGACGTTTATGATTTTAAAATCAGATTAAGAATTATTCTCTGAATCCTTACCGTCCAAAGGAACACAATTGCACTGCTACATTACAGCTGTTGCGTCAGTGCTGTGGTCAAATAAAATATCCGCATTTCCCATTGACATTTCAGACCAGTGTACGGCCCAATTTCGCTAAATTGTTCCTAAATGACGAAAACAATAATACCAACAATGTAATCACCCTTTTTATATAATTTTTTATTCAAATAACTTACACACTAAAGTAACCAACACCAGTACATCGTCCAAACCAATTGTCTTTAAACTTGTCATGTGTCCATTGACCAGCAGGAACTTGAATCGACCTCCAGACTTGGAACACCCGTTCGAGTTCCCCTGCCGCGTCCTCCTCAATCCCCGCCACTACACCGGCTCCCGCCGCGTCCGGCCTTTTTATTCTGAGTGATAATCTCGGCCAAGTTGAGTTCAACCAAAAATGTTTTTTCAAATATACCCTCCTTTCTGGAAAGAAAGAGGAGCGGTTGAAGGAGTTTGTCCTATCTGCATTGCCATGCAGAATGAAGCTTCAGCCTCATTCAGCGATGTTTGACGAAAGCGATTATGCATGATTCATAATCCCTTTGCTAGAAATTCTAATTAAAGACGTTTCGTCGTTGACGAAACTATTTATTGGAGGCAAAGTCTCATTTCTTCTTGCTCCTTCGTCCTCTATTCTACTCTCTCTCTCTCTCTTTTTTTCTTCTTCTGTTGTCTCGTTTCTTTTTTACTGTTTTTAACTTTAGTTTCTGTTTAAACATGACGACTTACTTCGAGGATATGGGTCAACATTTTTGAAGATTTATGAAATGGAGGGTTATGAATGGTGTAGAGTATTTTTCTTGAATTAAATAATCATTATAAAATTGGAATGCATATTCTTTCCACTGACAATTAAAAGAAATTATATATGTTTTTATAGTTAATCCATGACGACGACGTGTGGACAATGATGAAATTTTATCAGATCATTGTTTTGTAAGTATAATTTTGTTTTATAAGTTTTCTGATTATGAATTTGTGATTTGTGTTGTTTCAAAAACTAAACTTATGGGTGTTTTTCTTTTGTGTTTAAGTAAAATGCTGAATGGAAAAGCGTTCAATCCGGAGAACCCGGAAAATGATGATGTGATAGACGAAGGGGATAGGGACGTTCCCAATGACGGTAAAAGTGACGAGTCGGGAAATGGTGGCGCGGGGGATGAAGAGGAAGTGGAGGTTCCCACCGTCGGTGAAAGTAACAAGACGGGACAGGATGGAGTGTTAAACGAAGGTGGCATCGTTTCCGAAGACGGGGAACAGGGTCAAGGAAATACGGCAGACGATGCTGGTGCCGATCGCGGGGAAAGTAGAGGGGAAGGGACGACTCCATTGCTTCGTTTAGTGAAGTCATGGAAAATGACGATGACGAATTGCTGTACAGTGCAAGCAATACAGAGAGACAACCCGGGACCACCTCAAAAGATTCTTCACCAAAGGGACAGAACGGCGTCTTCCGGACACCAGCAAGAAGAGGAATTGGATTGTACATACGATCCGCCATCACCGGTCATAAAGATCGTCAAGAAGAGAAGGCCTCCTGATTCACATTGCAGCTCGGGAAAGGGACGGGACGGCGCCCGAAACCCGAAGTTCGGACCACAGATTAGGTCTATCTGGCATCAACATCCACAGCTACAAATGTAAAATGAATTGAATTGAAAATTTCAAATTGAAAATGAAAAGAAGCGAGCTGAATTGGAAACTGGCAAGCAGGAAGAAAAAACGGACGGAAGGAAGGATCGGCTTTATAAAAGTAAGTCTATAAAATATATGTATTGTTTAAGCTAAATATAATTTATTGTCATTTATGGATGTTTTTGTTTCATATTTTAGAGGCCAAGAAAGTAGGGCATACTTTCATGTGTGTCCGTCTTTGCGGAACAACTGCTACATGCCGGAATGACATTGTACAGCATTACAGGTCTGTTCACACGACAGCGACTTCTGATTGTATTAAGTGCGAAAAAAAGTACAGGAGGTTAAAATCCCTTCGAACTCATGTGCAAACGTTTTACAAAGTCAATAGGGTTAATTCAATATTTCAATGAGGGTTCTGACAGCGACGCCGATGCAATTGACCCTGACAGGGTTGTGATTAGAATTCCTCTGGGCGCTAATTAATTCTCTTGTTTGTATTTACTGCTGACAAATGTATTATATCAATTTTTCAATGTTTTTGTTCGTTTTCAATGTTTTTTCCTCATTATTGGCAATGTAAATTTAAATTCGTGATTTTCTATATTAAACGAAGTTATTATGATTACATGTAAACCCTTGGCGTTCTTCCAGTATTACTTCCTCAACCTAATGACATTGCTGGTTATTGCTTCAATTATTATTACTGCTAGTATAAAGGGACTGTATTTGGATTACCTACTTGAACTATTTAGTAATAACATTTTCAAAGTGTACTTACTTTGCACATCCTAGCTATTGGACTGAAAGCTTCATGGGGAACAGAAACATTCCACACATTGGATGATACTTATATCACATTATGTCATTTCAATTCATAGACCACCCATGTATGTTCAGTTTAAGTGTATATTCGATATTGAAAAATTCTTTATGTACTTTTCCGAAAGAACCACGAGTTAATAGTAACATTGAGTATCGTTGACAAATATACCATACACTTACACTCATTCTCGTTATAATATTGTACTTTTTATTATATTATTATTTATATTGTATTTTTTAAAAATTGTAGCACTATAGGTACCACAATTTTAAAAGTCAATAAACAATTTATTTCTTTTATTTTCAAAAAACAAATGTATGTTTTACAATTGGAGTGAAGCGGAAGTCCGCCGGAACGCAACTGTCGACGGAGGATGTTGGCCAGTTGCTGCTGGCGACGTGGCTTACGACCCGGCGGCGGCTCGACAACGACTTCAGCCGGGTCCTCTAATGGGTCGTCGTCGACGACAAGACGAACTTCGTCCAGCTGGTCTTTAGCCGGGTCCTCTAATGCGCCGCCGTCGACGTCCAGACGAACGTCGTCTAGCTGGACATCTCCTTCGTCCAACCCGAATACGGGATTGTCCAACCCCGGCCGTACTGGTGGATTTCGGACTTCCTCGATGATCAGACCCCTTGTGACGCAATCGGTCCAACCGTTCCCGTGGGTGACATAAAGACAATCAGTCTTTACGCAGTCGTGACACGGTTTCCCGCTGCACTGGCCCTCACTTCCCCTTCCGCGTCCAGTCATGATGATATCTGAAAAGAAAACATTTTGATTTGTACAAACGAAAAAAAAATAGCAGTAATAAAATGTCACAATAATTAATGAAATAAATAAAACATTATAATTAAGTATAAAGGCTAAATCCAATTACAATACGAAATCCAATATAAAAGTGTAACTCACCAATAAATCAAATACTGTAAATTGAAATCCCTTTAGAGATGTAGAATGTCGATTGTCGACGCAGTTTCCCAAATGTATTGGCAAATTAGCCAATACTGTGTAAAAACGGTATGACTGCTGTCACAAAACTCGGCAGAGGTGTTTTTGCACACTCAAAAAAACACGAGACACTCTTACCTGTTGCCGTTTGACACTTACAAAACTCGCTCTGAGTTTTGGAGTGTCGGGAGACGAGACCATCCTGGCCTGCCGTCGCCCTCTTTATCAGGACCAGAGTGCAATGCAATATGCAAAAGCGGGATATTGGTACAATTGGCTCTCTCGACATACATTTCTAGTCGAGACGGAAAGTGTTGGGTTTATAGTTATTCTAGTCGTATTGATCCTGTGTTCAAATACATTTGGTTTGCGGCAGGTATTTCTAGACGAGACGATGTGTTGGGTTTATAGCTGTTCTAGTCGTATTGATCCTGTGTTCAAATACATTTGGTTTGTGGCAAGTATAATATTTATTGCTTTTACAGATCAGCTGCTACCCGTTGAGTCCGAGTCCAAATCCATTTGGATGGGGGGAGGAACCTCGGCCGGTGACCTTTGTGACCCTGGAAAAGGCACAAAAGCTCTGGAGACCTGTCCCGGTCCCTGTTTTATTTATTCTCCATTGGTTTAACTGAGATCCTATATTCAGCTGATATCCAATGTTTTTCAAGTGCTCAACTGTTCTCGTAAGTGCGTGCAACGGGCTGATTCCATGAGCAGGGGAGCCAAAAAGAGGTTGAAATAGACGGGTTTGGTCATTCATTTCAGAATTTTCTGCACGGCACAAATGGCATACTTGGGCACTTGCAGTTCCGGTGATGTATTGAAGGCCGTCAATGACGGTCACCTATTCAAATGCCTTATTCAAATCACCTTCCGTAGGTTTCAATGTAATCGTCTGACGTTGCGCAATTTCTCCAGAAACAGCACTCTGTTCTTCTTAAATAACCGCTGAAGTTTCTTTGATGTACTTTAGGCCAAGGGTTCAACAGAATGTGGGGGAACGTGTTGAAGGATTTTTCCATAAGATATATTCGCCGTTCTTTAGCTGCAGAGGTATGATAATGGTAACAAACATTGTGGAATCCTTGAAAATATTATCAGTCGAAAACTTGTTTCTATTCTGGATGTCCCGTGCTACCGTCAAATTCCCATGAACAAATAAGCTGGAGATTAATCACTTGTCTTTCCATGAACATTTCTGAAAGGTCTGTCATCTTGACCGTCAGTATTCGGCTAACGGTGTGCTTTAAAAGATCTACTAATGGAACACGAGCTTCATGTTCTTTGATGTCGATATTAGCGGTTCGGCAAAGAAGTTTAGCAACATGCACTAAATGGTAGGACGGAAAAATATTGGCACCCCGTTGTTTTGAGTCAAATCCTATATTCATTTTTTGTTGAAAGGTTAATTGAGTTGTTAAATTAGATTGAAAAATCAGAGCCAAGGCTTCTACAGGTGTATTAGGGACCGGAGCTCTAAACAAAGGCCGTTTAGCATTTAGCTGTTTTACAGATTTTAGAGTCGACTTACTTGGCTTAGGCGTCAAGTTGCTCACTTTCAAAAGCCTAGCCTTCGACTGCTGACTCCATGCAGTCGCCATTCTAGAAGCAACGTCAACTAATAACTAAAAACGAGACATGTTTATTACGAGATTCAAAATCTGCTCTCATTCGCCATTGGCTTCTTGGCCATTAGAAAGAAGGTCGTAAGTTTTTGATTTCTTCTTAAATGAGGCTGTTTTGGTTAGTGTCATTGTTTTAAAAATCCATTTTCCATTTCCATCTTGGTTTTGGAAACTTTTAATGATTTCCTTATCGCCAAAAACGTTTTGTGTAAGCTTACTACTTTGGTTTCAATGTCGTTGTCGTTTGCATTACGGCCAACCTACAAAAAGAATACGTTCGCAATCCGGTTTTTACATCGTATTACATGTACCTGAGTTCGTATATATCGCGCACTATCTTGTCTCTGCTGGTTTCCACCTTTCACTATAAGAAACACTGCAATTAAATCTTGGTAAGTCAGAATGTGCTGCAGCTCACTTTGACTTGATGCTGCGTTGGTAAGCTCTGACCCACCGGATTCACTGGAATCAAAGGAGGTGTCACTATAGACATGTTCAGCCATTTTTTGGGTTCTGAGAAAAAAAATTTATTTCGTGTCTGGTTATAGGATGTCAAATGTAAGTACAATCGCTAACAATAGCTGCAAACCCAACTAAGGTGGGTTCCTTTAGGTCTTTGTCGGCACTAAGGGCCTCAACCCCGGACCCTCAGGACAAGCAGTTGTGCAGGGGGTTTTTTACCCACGGGTGGACCTCTTCCCCAACCTGCATGCCCGTCGTCGGGTTGCCTGAATTCGCTGTTCAGTGGAGGTCAGTAATGTAAATCACGCCCATACATTCACTTACTGTATAATAGCAATTGTCATAGTTACTTGTTTTTTTCAACTGTTCAATGAAGAAGTACGCAGTCCATGCAGCCGTCATGAAAGTGTAGAAAGGCAGAACCGTTCTACTGCCGTAGATAGTAAACATTTTGTTGCATGACCTCTAGTAAAAATACTTTCAAAAACAAATTTAATAAATACTTTTTCAATTTCTGTCAAACTAGGTCAAAAACAAACAGTCCACAAACACGGACCAGGCATTTGACCCGTGCATTTGCGTCTTCATGTCTAAGTTGGCTCACGATAATCCCAGTTCTGACTACATTCAAGCCAATTAAATGGAAACGCAATGCTACTTGAAGATTCCAAAGTCCAACTACACGGTTAACGTTTCGATCGAATTATAACAACTCTCATCGGACCTTCAGAAATGAAGAACCAAGTGTAACACCGCTTCGTTTTCTTTTTTCCTCTTCATGATCTACCAAAACTTGGAAATGTACAAACATCTTTTGATATTTGATTTGATTTGATTTTTATTTGGAAAACAAGCATTCATATCCGTGTAAACATTTCTACTACATCCGAGGACAGCCGTGAAAAATCCAAAAAAATTTAGTATCAGTTTGTCTGTTTGACTCCCATCAAAATGCACCAGTTCTAATGTACAGAGCAACGCAAGAGAACAAGTAAAAAGAGACCCAATTAAATTGAAGGCAATATCGTATTGCTCTCATTGGGGAACATTGAAATCCATATTGACAAATTTGCAGGGTTAATTAGCGCTTGGAACGGAACTACCAACCCTGCTTTTCGCACAACCCTATCTATGGGTTATAGACGTGCGGCCGTGCCTCATGTGCGCATGCAATGCATCAACCGAAGTAAGGGATCCGGTTTGCTGCTCTGAAGTACTTGTACATGACCAGCCGGCCGGGCTGCTGGAAACATGAACCCCAACCGACTTCCCCTTAGCCGATGGACTCTTTACAGCTAATCCTTACGTGTCCTCCCAAATGACTGGATTCGTAACATAGTGGATACGTTATATTCCATTTTTCCATCATGGACCATTGGAATAAGAAAACGTGCAGAAAGAAAGATTGGTCGCTGAAAAATAAAGAGAATAAGTACATAAGGTCCTACAGGGATTCCGATCGCCTCACTATCCGAGTTGGACAACATTATCGCATGTGCTTCGATCACGATGGGGCAAAGCGACTATTTCACGTTATATATAACAACAGGCCTGATGGAGTTTATTTTCATTCTTCAGGAACCGGTACCATTTAGGACAACAAATGGCTAGTTACAATCAATGGAACAGTTTACATTCTGACAATAAAATTCATCTTGGTAACTTTAAACTTTCTCAGTTATTTTGGTTTCTGCAAATCCAATGACTGTGTTTAACTGTGTTTGACCAATTACTTTGGAGGAGACGCATCCATAGTAAGCGGTCAAAGACAGTTATAATGTCAACCACAGTTAAACAATGTCAATAAATGGCACAATCCATAAGGGCTCTCATCCATAAATTGACTGCTTAACGTAATATGCCGCAGTTACTTTGAAATTATCACAAGTAGAAGTCAAGATTACAAATATATGCAAATTGGCCTCATCGTTTGCGGTGCTGATTGCAAAATGTGAACTTGGCAAACGTAATCTCCGTCGATCGGGTCACTTCAATGTCAAATTGACCTTGTCAGGCGATTCGCGCGCGTTTTGTGCGAATATACAAAATTGGCGAATCTGTCGTGGAGAATGCATATTGGCGAAATCGTATCTGAATGCTGCGGCAAAGAACGTCTAGATTGATTATTTACGTGACGTCGTGAAGATTGACACGGAATAGGAGAAAAGAGGAAACTGAAGAGAAAGTGAACAATGAAACGTACTCCAAGACAATGTGGCGGTCTGCTCTTGGGCAGTGCTGGATACAGGGGCAACAACAACACTGAGGGCAACACATCAATGCCTCGAACCATTCCCGACGACATTCCTCTAGATCGTCAACTTGCTCTCTCAAAATCCGCCCTGGTTTACACTCGGCGTAGATGAACACTCCGGATACAAGCTATCAGCATCACCCTCCTCGCACAAATCGCAAACAAACGGGTCTTTGTCATTCATGATTTCATGATTCATGAAATTCGCATTTTGTTCGTTTGAATGTATTTGGTATAAACAGTAACGATGAAACGTTAGCAGCAGGAAGAACAGTGTATACTACTATCTACTATCTATATATATATGGACCGATCGAAGGTTCGGGGACACTCCGAACACTCGCGCCTCGCCGCTGGCATCGCTTTCTGCTCATGCGACCTTTTTATTTAATTTCCGTTTAATATTATTAAACTTTGTCTCAATTCACCCCCTACCTATATTTAATATTATTAAACATACAATTCCACGCCATCCAACATTTTATTTTTTTGTTTAATACTATTAAACATATAGATTTCGACGCCATCCAACATTTTATTTCATTTCATGCATTTCATCATACATATAGAATTCGACGCCATCCAACATTTTATTTTATTTCATGCACTTCATGCGGTCTCATGTCAGTTTGGTAATATTTAGTATTACCAAACAGAACCCACATCATACCTTCCTTACCCAAAAACACAAGCCCAGCAGCTCAGTCGCATTTCAACACTTATTTGTGCAACATCATTTTTTAAAAAACATGGCCGATAAACGACTTAGTGCGTCACGTCTTCGATCCGATTTGGATAAAGCTACGCAACGGATTCGTCACCTCGAAGAGGAAATTGTGACATGCAACACGGAGGTCACATTATTGAGAGCAGAAGTCGAGGAATTGCGTTTCGCAGTCTACAAGACCTCGGAATTTCGTGACACCACGGTCACTTTCTTCGAATCCTTTGGGCAACAGGACTCATCTGCACAGCTTCGACGTGCATTTAAGTGTGACAAGTGCATCAAATGTTACACCTCAAACCAGAATCTTCAGCGACATATTACCACGGTAATTTACATTTTTTTTTGCTTCATATTTATTTACATTTACATTTTTTAATGTCATTCAATTCATATAATTAAATTAATTTCATTTTGTCTAATTTACGAATTGCATTTTTTCTCATTCTTTTAAGATTCATGGAGTGGATAAGAAGCGTAAAGCTAACGCATCTCCACGTTGTCAACCAAAAAAGAAACAGCAACGTATCATGGTAAATACTACATTTCATTCAATAATATTTAATCATGTTTAATCACATTCAATTTCAATAACATCATTTATTGCATTTACATTATATCCAAGTCTTTAATAATATTTAATCATATTCAATTTCAACAGGAGATCGAGGTGAACGATGATTACGACAATCACCAGGATATACACGACTTGCACGTAAGCTAAATTCATTACAATACATTCAATTACTATACTCCAGAATATGCTTAATAATAATTCCAATATGTTTAATAATATTTATTCATACTCCAGTTTGTTTAATAAAATTTAGTCATGTTCAATTTTCAATTTCAACAGGAATTCAACACCAACGAGCAACAGGAAGTAGAGAAAGAGGAGAAGGAGGAGGTGGA
>JABASF010002805.1:0-12817 GCA_019776145.1 Harlomillsia oculata
TTACAAACCTATCTTTGAAATCTAAATCCCAAGTTATCAACAATGCTACTACAGCCACTTTCTATCGTTCCCACTTAATTCAAACTGGCAAGTATAAAGTGTTCAAATTAATAATTGGACCGAGTTCAAAAATGTGTCCAAAAAATCAACGGTTCAAAATGATGATAGCTGCTTTTTGCCAGTTGCCATACACAAAATGCATTTCAAGTTGTAAAATATCCTCGGAAAAGCACGCATTGCAGGTCAGTAGCAACAGCAAAAATTCGGTCTGCGCAACTTGAGTACGTACCGTTCCGTCGCAGTCGACTTCCTTTTCAAAAATGATACATTTTTTTGAAAATGACTATCAAATAGCAAAATATCAGTAGCATCAGCCATTTGAAACACCAGACGTTTTGAACGACTCAAAAAATGCGTTCGCATCTTATTGAAGATGCGTAAAAGCCTCATTTGAAAGAAGGATTTTATAGTGTAACTCACTCATCAGATTTAATTGTAGTTGAAAATGCCATTACAATTATGAAGACATGATTAAGAAGAAGAAGAAGCAGGAGTAAAATCGCCCAAGCGTCTCTCAAAACACCCCCTTTGGATTTTGCATATCACATGTAATGAGCTCAATGCAGCCTACTGTGCAAAATGTAATGTAACGAAGGGTATTCAAGTATTCATTCCTCTGAAAGGATGAGGAGAAGGGTTAATTGCAACGCTCTGATTGACCACCTTCACCATTTGCATTACCCTTTCTCAATTTTTGTTTCTTTCGAGCCCTTGAAAAAGAAACGAATCATCAACTACATTTACCTAAGTAGACAGTATGGAAGCAAAGCAGTTTACTTGTTACACACTTGAGCTTTTATAAAGTTAAAGTCTACACCCGCACAGCTTGACGCTTGGTTCGTTTGCCTTGCATTACTGGGATTGGGGATGCGATGAGTCAATTCTCCTCAAAAAATGGACCAACGACCATTCACACAGATGATGTGCCGATGTGCTGAGGTAAATTCTTGACTTCTTATGTTACACGTTGAAAGAAAGCAAAAGAATCTTTGTGGGCAGATGAACAATTGTTGGAACGTCTCTTCTTCCCTGCATTCGATATAAAGAATGTCATAGTACGGTGAAGTCGAGTCAGGTGCAAAAAAAACCAGTGTTATATTTTGGCTTATGGTCAAACATTACACTGAAATCCTTCTCTCTCATTTTGTCCCGTTCTTTTTTAGGGAAAGAGGAAAAGTACCTTCAACGTTACAATTGTAATGTTGAGTCGCGGAGGATTGTAACAACCTAACAACTTTAGCATGGCATAAAAAAATGCATCTGTGCAACATGGGAACAATGAAAATGGTCATTGTCATTCCTTTTCTTGGACACACTCACTCGTCCGTTTTATTATTTCTTAACCCGAACGAAACTCAAATAAGAGTGAGCAGACGTCCTTAACAATGGATTTGAGCTCGTTTGCGGACCATCAAGTGGTTTAAAATGAAATGGCAATCGAATCCTTCTGCTTCTGGCCTAAAAATGGTAAATTGGCACAGGGAACACATGGGAATAACAATGTCTCGTAGAAACTACTTTGACTAATTTCAAGTTTGAATGAATTAAATGAACACACTTTTCCTGAAAAGTGATAGCACACATTTTTGTTCATTTTCACGAAATGAACGCGATTGACAGGAGACATGACGATGACATGACACAACTGGTGCGACACAATCACAGTGTGATAAAAATTGTCACCATATGTCACAAATTACGTCACCATTCATATCCAGGGGGAAAGTTTCAAAAAACGGAACGTTTGACGGTTTGACCTTTAAAAAAATTCGTGTGTATTCGCCCGAATTTTTATTCCGACAGTGAAAAGTGATGAAGTAGCGTGCAGGAGATTAGAACAAGAGAAGGTCAATTGCATCAGGAAGTTCAGTTAACAGGAGGAAGACAGCTGCAATTTCATGCGCTGTCCATGCAAACACAAGTCACATTTAAACAAGAACAGTGGAGACTTGTTAGGTACCGTGTCACGAAAACAGAGGACCAGACATGGGATGATGGGATTGTTACGGGACGCTTTTACAAGGTGCTCCTGTCTACTTGCTCGACTAACACTTTTTTTCATCTTTTGTGCTCTACTAAAAGAAAATCAGTAGGAGACCTTAATCACGACACAAGAAGACATCCTGACACTCGCATTCACAATGTGCAAATCACAAAGGCGGGGAACGAAATGACCCTGCAACTTTGCACATTGCATTATTGTTCATACATGTTTGTAGGCGGGGCGTGAGAAATCACACTTGTTTTTACGCATCTAAAAAGTTTTTTTCAGTTTGACAAAAATCTCTAAAATACAGAAGTTGAAGACAATAGAAAATTTTTATAAAAAATATTCGAAACGGACACAGAATCCCACTCTCATCCGAAACTTTCCCAGGCAAGGGGTAACGTACGTAGAACGTAATACATGTGATTGAAGTTAGCAGGTGACAAAAATCTTAAAATGCTTGCTTGTTGCGTACTCATCTCATCTTTGCACAGGATGTGTGATAATTTAGTACCCTGCAATTATGACCACCACCACAAGATTCTTGAGTACAAAATGGTACCACCATCACACAAAACAGACAACACAACCCATATTACCAACTTGAAGTGCTAGTGAAGTCACTCTGTGAGAGAATTGACCTCGTAATGTCATAAAAAGAAGGTACGAAAAAAACAAGCAAAGTATATAAAAAGGATGGTGCTGCTTATTGCAGGAACGTTTTTCTAAAAAAAATTGCATAAAAGGCACATGTTGAAAAGTTGAATCTGCCTTATCATCTTGTTCTTCCAAACACTTTTTTAATGGGGGTATTAAAATTATGACTTGAGAGATTCAACAAGCTGGTTGTTGGTCACTATAAAAATTGGTTTATAAGGATGAAGATGACTGATTTCTTCATGATTCTCAGTTTCATCCTTAAATGCCAAAACTCCCTCATTCTGTCACAATGTGTGATGATGAGTGAGAAATGAATGAAGTAAAGTCGTTGACTGACTCATGGACTTGGAGTGGTCTCTACTCTACAATTGGTCACAAAAACTTACTTTTGTACTAAGAAAGAATGCTTTTTTTTGAGGATAAAGTGAAATGCAAAGCGAATGCGAATTTTACTAGTGGCAAAATAATAAAGCCGCAACAAAAAAGTCTAGTATGAAAATGAGCAATGGGGTGAAATGCCCATTTCTATTTTAGTGTGCCACAATAATAACAATGCAATTGGAGAATGAAGACAGATGCGAATGCACCCAACATTGCGAACAATGCTAGCGAAACGTCTGGTTCTGCGTTCTACATACATTTCGCTAATTCATCTGTTCAGATAAGTGGTAATTAGCTGCTAAGGAATGTCGAAGTGCATGTAAAGCTGTCGTTGGATCAAATTAAAGAGCTTGAGGATCTTAAGAATGAAATGCGGATTATTAAATTAAAGCATAACAGAAGCATAAAACCAAAAAGCAAGGTAACGAAATGGGAAATGCAATGGCTAAAGTCAAATAGTTGTATGTTATTATTATTGTCGACTGCATGGGCAGCTTTGAAGGTCAAGACTGCCCTGGTTTTTCGCAATAATGGGTTACTGCAATAGTTCCGCTCTGTGAGCCTATGCTGCACTAATTAATTACAAATTGGTCACAAGGCGCATCCTTCGAAAGTAATTAAATGTTATAAACAATCACAATTTTCACAATAATGCGCAGCAGTTGGTGATTTTTTTCTAAAGTAGCACCCAAGCCAAAATCAAAGGAAAATTCCAAGGGAATGGACTCGATTGACTCTGATTTTGTGCGCAATTTCGAATTAAGGAATTGTAAAAACCAAAGTGAAAATACGACACGTGTTCTTGTAATGAATGAGACTGAATGCTTTGACTTACTTTTGTTTTAAAAAAGGTAGCTTTTTGAAAGACGAAAGTTTGAATGTCCACAATTGGAAATTGGTAGTTTGTTTCTCTTCTGATTTTCTTTAATCCTTCAAAAAGTCAATTAGGCATGTAGAAGCTCGTGCATGTACCGCTTCATTGCACTTTGTGTACAAAGAAATTTTTTGTATCTTGGCTCGCGCTCACTTGACTTTTGAACACTGAAAACACAATTTTAGTAGGTCGAAGGGTTACTATATTAGTAGATTTGTCGCGTTTTTAGGCTTCTCAAAGTCACCGTATGTGTCCATTGAATGCAAAGATGGAATGAGAGGTCAAACTCAAACTCATAACAAGATTTCCGCATTCGAGTTGTTGGTCCGACGAGTTTTTCTACGTTCACACTCAAACAACCAGGCAAATACGATTGTTTGTGACCGGTTAGGTTGTTTCTTCGGTAGTTAGCTTTTGGCTACCTGTCGGTCTGGTTTTTGAGTCCAAAACCCTTTCTCGTGCTGATTGTTTCGTCTGCGTTCCTCTCTCACGATTGAACCTGACAATTTGAAGGCGCCGTACCTGGAACGTGGACTGGTAACTACTGGACTCTAAAATGGTGTCAATCGTGTCAAGTACAGTAATAATGGTTTTTCTAGGTTCCTCTCATCTAAAATTAGCCTTTGGAAACGGGAGTTCCGGAATTCAGGTACAAAAACTAGGATTTTGGATGATCCCTTGAGAATTCCACAGTTCCACAATCCAACTTATTACAATTTTACATGAGAAGAAACACGATGGGGTGTGATTATTCGTGTTTGGGATGTTACAGCAGGTATCGTACGATTCTCGTCCAATATCAAACAAGTAACATAATTTCCCACGAAGGAAAAGAGTTCCTATCCTTTTCTTGGTCAACGTGAGCGGAGCTATAAATAAAAATGGGCACTATAAGGAACCAAAGTCCCGAAATTAAGCACACACGGTCTCGTCCGAGAATAATAAGTTACACACACGGCACAGAGTAATGAATTGCTCTTGAATTGCCTCCGGTGTGAAAGAAGGGTTGCTGAAATACATACAAGATGAGAGAACGTTGTGATTGTATAAGAGACGTTAGCACAGAAAAAAAGTTCTTTCAGCTCACTTTATGAGTATGACAGGAAAGGAACGTAGAGAACAAAATCCAACGGCACTTTTTGAGCTTAGGTAAAAAGACGTAGAGCACCAAACCAATCTCACCTGTGTGTGTACACGAGGAGATGCAGAGATTGAATGAAGATGCGAACCACAAAGACGATGATCCACACAGACCAAAAGATGAAGAAGAACAACTTCTCACATGATGAGGATTCTCAAGTAAGTTCCACTGAACTCTTGTCAGTGAAGAAGATGCAGACTCCCCTTTTTGAATACACATGCAATGATGATGATGATGATGAGCTTGGGATGTTGGTTTGTTGCTCCTAAACCTCAAATCATACAAAAACTGTTTTCATATGTACATTTTGATACATTCCTGTTCAGTTCATCACATTCTCGGATCAATCAAAGGGATTTCTTAAAAAAATGTCAAATACAGTTGCACTTCGCCCCAAAAAGACACCTTGGCAATCAATCAGTTCGGTCCGTTAATTGAACACAATACTAATACTTTGTATTCATACTCTCACGAGTAACTCATACTCAACTACTCAACTGCCAATTCAATTATTTTAACTAATTGTTTATTTAAAATGGTACATAATACAAATGTTTTCTAAAGAATACGTGTAGCGTGTGCGGTACTCAAAAAAGGATCCTTTATTATGTCTCTCTTGACCCAATTCAGTTTTGTGTTTACCTTCCATTTATAGTTGGAGGATGAGAATTGAGATGCAAAAGTTACATTTTATTCAGAGTCGCATTCGCATCCGTCGTTTCTCATCTTCGTGGTGGCAAAGGTTTTGCTCCTTTTGTGACTTTGTGAGTAAAAGCAAAACTGCTGCATTTGACTTTTCTTCATCGTATCGTATCGCCCTGATTCTCAAGTGGAGTTCGGAGGATCTTTGATTTACTAGATTTCCGACTGTTCTGACACATTTCCTTCTTCTCGGGAAGGACATAATGTCACTTTTGTTGACTTTTGTACCTATCCTGCTTATTGTCATGAAAGGTGCAACTGACACTGCAGAATTGTACTGTCGATTTTTATTTTCATGCAAACACGTAGAAAATCATCCAAAGGTACACTCCGCAGATGAGTTTTAACAGGTCAACAGTAAACAGATGAGTTCAAAAAAATCTTCGTATGCAGATTTGAAAGACGACGCGAGATTTACGGTTATATTAAACTTTTGCTAAAACGTTATTTTGCCAAAATGACCGATTAAAATTTTTTAAGGCAATTTTTTGTTTCGAAATTAAGCCACAGTCTCAGATTCTCACAGAGGTCTCAGCAGGAGTTGAACCAAACTACACAAATGGTATAATTTGCAAACAAGGGCAAGCATGGCAATTCCAACAGGTTCATTCAAAAGAGGAAGACCGCACATCAAATCTCATCTTCGAAGGTGCTAAACACGCGTCGTCGTGTGCGAGGAAGCATTTTATTATTATGCACTCAGTGCTAACTTTTGAATCAGAAAAGGCTTTCAAGATACTCTTTTTAAAAAGCCAGCATCGTTGGCTCCGCTGCGCCTATCGTTTTTTTCAAATGTGTCCACTTGGATCTAATAATTTTGCAGTGAGCCAAGAAACGGTTACAATTGTAAATGCATAAGTTATTTTGAATGTTTCATGCTCATGATTTGATACAGTTTTGTTTCGTACGTGGGATTCGCATTGCATTTTGAAAAAGTAGTTCAAATATCCAATTGCACAAATTCCCGTAACAAAAGGTGCCGATGAGGGCACTTGGGCAACCCGCACCTGTCTAAAAACTACACGTGAGTGCATAATTTGCATTGTTCTTTAGCATAGTTTACGATTGTAGCTTGATAAAGAATGATTGTGTAACCTTGGTCGGGTGCCGATGAGCACAGACAGGAAACGGGACCTTTTCTGATACGCGTTTGTTCTGTTCATCATCCTTGTTGTTCCATTTTTTAAAGGTCGACCAAGAAATGCTCAGGACAGAAAAATGAACCATAATATTATTCGCAGGTGAATGATTAAACGTGTGGAAATGTACGCAAAAAACCATGCAGACTTTTAAAAAAATATGCATTTTACTCCGCTCAAACTGCTACAGCGTTTAATCTTCCATTCTCATTATGCATTTTTTGTAAGATTAAAGATGCGTGTAAAGATTATGAGAGGAGATGAATCAACGGTTATGCAATTGCACAATTTTGTTCTTATTACCTTAAACATTTGTGGAAAATGTTAATGCGTTTATTTATTACCTTCAAGTCAAGTTCAGGTTCAGGCGGACAGGTCAAATCAGAAAAGCCAATGGGTTAATTGTCTTTAAGTACATGTTGCATGACAGCTTGCCATTGTTTGTACTATTTAGTATTTAACACCGTAGTTCTGTAGTAATTAAAAATCTCAATAAATGTGTCATTTATGTCTTCATAAAATGTGTACAACTGTACTATGCTGTTGGTTTGGGTCAATGCTTAAAATAGCACCTTGTCTTGTCCAAGTGTCAATAACGTAAAGATAACGACGTGATTTACAAACTCGAAAACTGGCCCTTGAGGGCAAAAATACACCACACGGTGTCTTGAACTGCAAATGACCACGAGAACATGTTTATCTCATCAATTTGCACCTTATTCAACCATAATTTGCAATCTTCGCCTTCCCCTGGCACTCTGGCACTCACCTTTACGCTTTTGGCAAAAGGCAAAAGCCAAGAAGAAACTGCTTTAATAAGCCAAATATGCCCTCCTAAGTCCAAGAAGTTCTAATTGCCCCGTCTAGTCCCTACTCTCCCAATCTCCCTACTTTAAACCTTTTACATTCTGTAGTTCACGTTCTTTAGATTCCAATTAATGAATTACATCTTCCGGTGTTGACGTTGTTAGTGCCAAGACATTAAAAAAGAGTATCAAAAATAAAACTTAATTAATTGTAATTGAAAGTTGGAAACGCATCTTGAAAAAAGGTTACAGAACGTGAGCATTGAACACGTTCAAGATTACACTCGTAAAGGAACTACTTACGGTTCATCAGAGCTTATTTGATTGTTCAGAAAAATGTGTCGAGCATTCTGTCAATCTGTTACATCGTTACGTGGTCCAAGGTGCTGTTTGATGATGATATTTTTTTGCACACGTTCATTATGATTATGATTGATAAAGCGACAAGTTTTTGAATCATGTCACGAATTAACAATACGAACAGCAACAATAACCGAAGACCACTTTTTTCTCTAGCTCCCAGGCTTTGTCCTTTAGGGAAACGAACGTGAGGCGAAGCGGGATGAGAAGATGACAATAAAGCACTTTGGCACTTTAACGTTTCGAGAGATGTAAGATTTTTGCAACATTTTTCGCTCTCACATCAGTCATAGGGTAAAAAAGGTACTTTTTCACGTTCAATTCATTTCGTGCAAGGGCACTCAAAAGTCAAAACAGAAAGTTTGGGTTTTGAAGAAAACGCAACGATGGATTTTGTAAAAAGTCACTTTTTGAGACTCTCCAGGGGATGCAAGAGGCAAAATGAGAAAAAATGCTAACTGAAATATGTGGGGAAGGAGATCAAATTGGTGCTCATTTGCATGGCGTGCGTGTCGTCTCTGTACACTCTGTAGAATTTAGGATGCTGTATAAAATGTATTGAAGATGTGAGTAATGAGCCGCCGTGTGGGCACACAATGCACCGCAACAACAAAACATTGAAGGAGTTGGTGAGTAATGCATATCCGAATTTGTAGGTCAGTCACCAACATTGCATTCAAAAAGGTTGGGCGTGTAATATTGTTTGTTATTTGCATGATGTTTCATGTTTCCACAAGGATCCTTCATCCCAAACTGCAAACTGAATTTGCAAACTCAATATGACTTGTGAATTTCCATGTCTCCTTTTGTCACATGCAAATGTGCATTGAGATTTTCCAATATGCTAATTGTTTGCAGTGTTGGTGGGCTTAATTCCTAGAGCCAGAATTAATTAATTCCAGTTTATTACAGTGGAATTTATCAGATAGGGATTTAATGTTAATAATAGATACTATATTAGTTTAGTATGTTGTTAATGATTCAGTTGCAATTTTAGAATCAAAATCAACATTTAATTCCATTTCCCATGTCCAATTCATTCATTTCAGGTACGATTTCGCATTCCGTATGTCGTCGTCTGCGTATGGAAATTGATGCATGCATTTAACAAGGAAGTACGAATATGACGAAAAATACGTCGTTTAATTGTTAATTGTATTGGTAATTGATTGATTGTAAAATGTAAAATAAAGGTTACACATATTTGGTCGTAGGTCGAAAGTGTATCATAACTTTTGATTTCATTTTATTGTTTTCGGGATTATATTTATATATACAAAATTTACTTTCATTGCATCGTCGTTTCGAATTTTAAATTTTTCATAGCTTTAAATAATGAATAGCAATTTGGACAGTTCTGGACAGTTAAACTTCTCATAATCCAGCCTCTACGTATCAGATGTGTAGATGTGTTTCATCTTTCATCCTTCATGTGAGTTTGGTTTTCCATGTATTTTTGCTTGACATTCATATAAATGTTGTAATAAATCTTTAACTGATTGCACAATTGCACTCTTTTGTCTCTTTTAGAGGAAAATAATAACCAAAAATTCAGCGTGAAGTATACAACCTCATCTAAAAGTCACTACATTTACAATTTACCAAACTAATATACATTCTATGCTAAAATTACAACAAAACTCTAAATTGGTTTTTCAGAGATGTTTTGCATTCTCCTCTCAATCATCTAATTTCTATTATTATAGCTTTTATAGAAAAAAACGAACATTTTTTAAGAGAGTTAAAATTAATAAATTGTGCGCCAAAAAATAAATACTATGAAAGCATAACAAAATTACAAAAATCGAATCCCAATATATTAGATGATAGCGTACCTGGCTGGATTTGGTTTTATTTTTTTAAAAAAGCAGAAATTAAATAAAATTAATTTAACAACAAATAACAAGTAATTGGTAATATCTTTTTGTTCACGGGTAGCACACCAAAATGAACCGTAGGAGGAGTAATCAATAAAAATTGAAAAACGAAACAAAATTAATTGAAAATTCGTTAAGCTCTCAAAAAAACTTGGATTTGAGTTTGAGTATAACAGAGTTTTTTTTGCATATTTTTGCAAAATAAAAACGATAATATAACATTGTAAAAATATATTTTGCTCTTGAGATGAAAAAAACGTTAATTTCTCATATTTGCTCGTAATTATTTTTGTATTGAAAAATAAGCTTAATAAGGTCGCTCCCTTTGTCTCAATCTTAAGAAAATGGCTGTACTTGTTAAGCATGAGTTCGAGTTCCATAGACTGTGGAATTCGTTGTTGTTATTATTTTTGTATTGAATTATTACTGTCCTGAAAAAATAGTTAACTTAGTATTAGCATTCTATACATTGCCAGTAATTCGCAGTTTAATATGTTTTTTGCAATTAATAATTGTCAATTATCGGAGTTTTTTTTAGAAAACAAACAGATCTAAAAGAGGAAGTCAAACACAAAACCCAACATTTGGCCACTTTCTTTCAACATCATCTAATTTTTTAGAATTTTTTTCATTTGACACAATACAAATGTTTACAATTTACAGCGTCTTGTCTCGTCCGTCTTATTAATAATAAACTCCTTAACTTAATCAACTATTAATTAATCTTAAACTGATGTCTTTGGATAAGTCGCACGGTTTTTTTGCATATAAATACTGCAAAAATTACTATATGGAACTGTTCCAAGATTTCGCAAAAAATGGTAAACAAAAAACGCGAGATTTCTTTTTTTGCGAAAATCATTTGAAACTTTTAGCCCTTTTTCTCAAAACAAAGGGATTCAGCTCTTGTCATGGGATAGATTTGCATTTGGCTTCTATGAAGACAACAATGTGGAAACTGTGGATTTGTATAACAAAAAACATGCTAATTATTAATTAATAACAATAACAATAACAACAACGAATTCCACAGTCTATGGAACTCGAACTCATGCTTAACAAGTACAGCCATTTTCTTAAGATTGAGACAAAGGGAGCGACCTTATTAAGCTTATTAGCTAATATGTGACTTGAGACTCCTGCAGGATCAAACTAATCTAATCAGTTCAATGTCGTCTCCAAGAGCCGGAAGATTTAATTAGCCATTAGATTTAAACTGGTTTTTTATACCTATAAGTACATACTACAACATTTTTATATACTTCACCAACCTTTAAAGAAACAATAAACGATCACTTTCTGATAAATCCCTGAAGAAAACGAAGTCAAGATTGCATTTTTTGGATTTTATGTCATTTTTCTGTAGTAATTGGTTGAGTAGTACAAAATAATCAGATTCTGAAGATTGATTGTTGTCGTAATGGATTTTCCCAGTTCGTGATTCCATGTGTGACAACAATCAGCAGAAGGAAAGTACGCACTTATAGGTAAACAAACAAATTATTTAATCCTGTGGCCTACCCAAAAAAATTATAATTATACAGAAGACAATATTAATTTGTTACAATTTCTTATCAATTCCTAATAATGTTTTTTGCTAGGTCTCTTGATGATAATGACAGCAGAGACGACGCAGGCAATGAGCAACATTCCAATAAGTAGAATGAGCATTGCTGCAAATCCAAAGGTGGACATGCAAACAATGTCACCCACGGAAGACTCAACGACTGGAACAGTCTCTTCATTCGTTTCGGCTGCTTTGTCTTGACCTGAGAAATCTAAGTCGTCAGGTGACACAACGGTGATGACCTTATTCAGTCCAACGTCTTCCTTGACTTCAGCTTTGAAGGTGGTGGTGTACTCGAAAGTGTCACCGTCTTCCAACTCAGTTGAGTTGATGGGTGAACGTCTTCTTCTCCTGATAGCAGCAGCGACGGTTTCAGCAGTTTGTGAAGCTGCGGGTTGGACCTCTCCTTCATGTGCTGGAAGTCCGGATTTGGCAACTGGACCATAAGCTGCTCCAACTCCTGGACCACCAGGCTGAGAGCATTGTTCTGGACATTGATGTCTGCAGATTTGAATGGTACATTGGAAGTGGACTTCCATGCTGTCAGGGAATTTGAAAGCTTGGAAGTGAGCGTAGGACAAGACGGAGGCTGAGTTTCCAAAGTTCTTAATCTTTGTGAATCTGGACATGAGTTTTGGTCTGGTCACACATCCCCATTGATCCACAAGTTGGATTGGAGCTCGGTTTCCATCATGGGCCATACAGTTGCGGACCATCATGTCGAATTTGTTTTCGTCATCCTTGATAGCCAAGACCATTGTCATCGTCTGACCAATCTTCACCAAGCCGGAAACCTCAGAAGCCCATGGTCCCTTTCCGACCTATAAACATTCCACGTTTTAAGTTTAATTTCAATTAATAATTATCGTAATTGTATAGTCTATGCCCTGTTTTTCTTTTTGCACTTACCTGAATCTGCATCCAGCAACCAACATTGTCTCCAGCAAAGTCAGCACGAACAACGTCCAACATGTCAACTGGGAACGGACGGAAGGTGACGGCCTTTTCATATTGATCGTGCCATGTACACCGGAGTTTTCTTGCTTGATCCCAAACTTCTTGCACTTGTGCGTCATACTGAATGACAACAGTGTTTTCGAAGAAAGATCCGGATCCGGATTGAACACCATAGCCATACAGTCCATTTTCGGTGTTTCCTTGAGTTCCACAAGCGTCGACACCAATGTCAAAGTTGGCTGACGTATGTCCCAAACCTGCTGGCAAGTGGATACAGTGAACGTTGTGGTAATGTCCCTGGAAATC
>JABASF010002806.1:0-12817 GCA_019776145.1 Harlomillsia oculata
ACAGTGCATTATGGCAACTTTGTACATATTTTTACTATAGTCTTTCCCATACGCTCTTTCTAATTCTCTCCACACTACTGGATCCTTTCAGATCTCTTTTCTTACTCCAATAAAAGTGGGTGTTAAATAATATAGTTTATAATATGCTTTGCCCATACAGAAAATGTAATACCGAATTATTATAACGTGGACTGTGCTCTATTTGAACATACCTGAGAAGGCATTAACGAATCTTCGAGAAAATGTAAGCATAAGAATGAAGGATAAGCTGGAATACACTGGAAGTGGAAACTGAGGCAAGATCCACCTTGAATCGACATTGCATTTGGTGCTCGACGGAGAAGCAAAGTAGAGTTGATATATTTAATGTACCCAAGCTCATTTGAATGCACAAGCTCCACTTTACAAAATGAGCTATATGGAAATAATAGTATGGAGAATGAACAGGTGAAATAATACGTTACAGCTATAAGTTTAATGTAGTGCGTATAGCATTGCACAGGTATAACATCATCACATCGTCGTCGTCGTCGTCTTCGAAACTGACTCAGATTTAAGAAAAGCAGAGAAGAGTGCACAGCATTATTGCAGCAGTGGTTGATTGCTCTTCCTTTTTGTAGAAGAGAGAGAGAGAATAGACGAGCTTCATTTGAATTGCAGGCCATGAAAAATGGCCAACGTCTCTTGGGTCGGAGAAGTGAGCTTCAAACCTTCAACAGTCTTCCCATCATCTTGGCCCAAACTGCCGCCAATGTCCTGAGACTTTGGTTCTGATTCTTTCCCACATTGTCCATTGTGACGGTTGCTCTTTATTCATTATTCTCTTTTTCTCGTGAAGACGAAGACGACGCAAAAACTACAAAAAAAGCGTTGACCTCCTCTCTCATCGTCTACTAAAAGTGCCAAAAAGGTTCCGTACACTTCTTATATACTTAGGTGCTCATATAAAGTTAGAAACACGATGAAGATTGCAGATTATACCAAAACACATTCCTTGTCGAAAGGTGAGAACGAACAAAAAGTCCAGGTGGACAGTTTTGACAACGACATGCTGGACCCGCAAGTTTAACTTACTCTCACTGACTGAGTCAAGTCTCAGTGGTTTCTCCATGCCGAATGAATTCCATCCACTCAACTGAGAGTCTTCATTCAATCTTTTTCTCACCTGTCCCCGACTTTGCGACAAGAGAAACCGCAACCCACAACACATTCGCTTGTCACCAAGCATTAAACACTGGCATCATCCAGAATTTCCATGAGTCTGTGTCTCTGTGTTGTATGCTTATGTATTCTGTATGTTCCCTGTTCCACGCGGTGGTGGTGGTGTTGCAAAGATAAACTTTTCTGATAAAGTCTTTCCTTGTTTCAACAACTTTGTACAAGCATTCTACAGTTACAAATAATTAATCTTAGCTTAACCTTTTCTACTCTATTCTTTCCCAATCTGGAAGACTCGGAATCTTAAAATCTCTGAACACACAAAATACTCTCCGAAATGAACGCGTATGATGCGTACACTTTAAAAGCTTCAACTCCTTCAAAATGTTGCAATAAATGTCTTGAAGAAGATACCAAGGAAAAAATTCACCTGTACATACTTTTTTGTTGAGTGTTGTACACAATCAGTTAAAGTCGTATCAGAACGATGAAGTTAAGATCCCTTTGGTGCACCTTGCCTTGGCGGCGACTGGAAAAAAACGGATAGGAGGAGAGTTGGAAGTGAAGTTTGATTAAATGACGCATCCTCGACAACTTGTTCTGGTTGTGCAAGCCTGAGTTTGTGGTTTTGTGAGCCACTTGTTCCTACAAAGTACAAAACTACACACTGTACTGCACACAACACATACCCTCCAGCCGATTTTTCCACCCTGGTATTCCTCGTGTATCATCCACTTAACTAATACACAATAGGAAAACATAAAACCTGACTTTTTAGCTTACAAAATCTTTTCCACATTGTGTAATATACTTTGGTATATGTAGTGTAAGTATACGAGTTTTTCAGTACAAAATGCATATGCTCACCTTTTCCAGATGATTTTCCAGGGCTGCTCTCTCCCTCTTTCTTGTTAATTTTGGTTTAATATGGCTGCTTCTTACAATAATTCATAAGAGCGTTTATGCTTGATGCTTCAGTGAACAAATAACCTTTTGATACCTTCTGGGTACAAAGTTTATTGGCATCCTTGGGTGTTTTGGCAGGTTACGTCGTCCTTATTTGCCCTGGTTGAGTGGCAATAGATGCGATTTGGTGTAATTCGTTGCCACCCACACTTTACACTCCTTCCTTTTGCGTGTCGTATTGGGTTTGGTTTCATGGTTTCACGTCTCAATGAGCAACTTTTTGGACAGCTCGTGGCTAAGGAAGAGAGAGAGTTTGAAAGAAACAAGTTCATTTTTGGATCGATGGGCCTTCCTTCTCAATTCCACACTGGACAAAATGGGAAAAGTGGAAAGAAAGGAGTTTTTTTGTTGTTGATAGTAACATCACCCTCCTGGCTCTTCTTCAAGTCTTCAAACTCGTATACTCCACTTCATGGTGTGTTATGTCCGATTAAATGGTGAAGTGTGACTTGCCTCTGCAAATCACTCTTGAGGCATTATAAAGTCAAACTCAATACATATTGCAACTTTGCTGGTAACTTGCCACCTACAGATTTGCTCATGTGCAGGACTGCAGGAGAAACGTTTCAAAGCCATAAAATCATAATGCTCTACAGGAATTAGTACGTATATTTAATTTAATGTTGTTGACCACAAAAGTGCGATTTCTTGTGTCTATCTCATTTGAACGAAAGTCATTAAAATAGTGGTTTCGAAGCCGGAACTGGGCAACTTGTTGGCTCAATGATGCAATTTCTGAAGATGTAGGGATGCCGAAAATTGCAGAATGGGTCATAAAGGGCATGTGTATCTGCTATGTGGCTATATAACCTAATGTTTCTTACGACGACGTGTATAGACAAGAGCTCGAGTAGATGAGGAGGGAGTCTGTCTGGACCAGTCCCACGAGCGAGCACAAGCCACAATGACTTGAGAGAAGAAAAAAGGCTTATTCGTTTGATAGCGAAAACGAGTTTGAAGCAAACGGAGATCCGCTTTTTTTGCAATTCACTCTTGTGGCGTACACTCTCATTTACATGACTCGGAGATGATGATGGTTCTTGGTCCTCACTCCAATTTACTCCACTTCACACAACATCTTCTCTCCCTTTTTCTTATTCTCATTTTCCATGAGCCATTTACCCTTATTTCGCGTTCATCAGGTCCAGAATAGTAAAACCAGGCAAGTGAGTTTCTTTCCATCATGGTCATTGCAAAATGAATCTATTCATCATTTCCAAAGTACAAATCAACTTATCTAATGACCAATCAAATCGTTAGAGTTCTTTTAGTATTCATTTCGATAATAATACAATAAATTGATCAATCTCCGCCATTTTTGTCAAAAAGCTTTTTTAGACACTTTCCTAGGTCATTTCTTTATGTTATTGTGATCACGGGACTTGTTACATGTTTTACTGTCGTGTATTTAAATTCACACGTCACAATCACAAACTCACAATGTATTGAATGAGCATTGTTATTGTTATACATAAATCAGTACCAGTCTGGATCAATGATCATACGACTGAAATTCAAGCTTTTCACTTGTGAAAGGACAGGCCACATTTTGCAGGTCGCTATTGATATGACTATTATGATGAGAAATACTGCGGTCGTTAAAGATAGAGCGTTTTCATCATCGAAGAGAAAAAGTCCAACGAAAACAATAAATGTGAGGAGAGCAATAATCAGAATGTGTGGTGCAACATGGACCAGACCAAGGACCCAGCTCACAACAGTCATCTTTCATGAAACCCAATGGGTGTGAGTGTCCTCCTCTCTTCTGCTTTTGATGAGACCCTTTGCACAAGGAAAGAATGCCGCGCAGTGCCGGTCGCAGACAGCTTCAACCTGTAGAATGCAAAGCAATCAACAGTTGGCAAATTAGAAAAAAAGTCGCTTTTCAAAACGTAAACTTGGTTCTCATCAGATAAGTATTGGTATGAGGGCAGGAGCAACAAGTTACCTGGAACTTCTGTATTAAATCTTATGAGAAAGCGAAAGGATGCAAGTCAAGCTGTAAAGTTAGTTGAGCACAAGGTAACGAATAAGTAGCATTTTATACGAGACCACATGGAATGTGGATCACAAATGAATCCGTCTTGTCTTGACTCTTTTCATTTTACAGACCAAACTTCCAAAAATCTGCATTAGTAACGCGTAGCAAGAAACCCGTTTAAGTTCATTTCGAAGGAAAATATTGATATTTTATCAGGACAAAATAGTAGGTTGTAAATTCCATAGAAATTAACTTGTTATTCATCCCAGAGTCACAATAGATTCGTAGATTCAATCCGCATCAATCAAATCCGTAAATTGAAATTCTGTAATACTTCTAGTACTATATAAAACGTTTCGTATTCAGAAAAACAACAACGACATGAGTGAGGATGAAATAAATTGGATCAGAATGAGTATCCGCACGAATTTCTCATAGTGTTGTTTTTTTTCTTATTGCAG
This sequence comes from Harlomillsia oculata, assembly GCA_019776145.1. Lineage (NCBI taxonomy): Eukaryota > Metazoa > Arthropoda > Collembola > Entomobryomorpha > Oncopoduridae > Harlomillsia > Harlomillsia oculata. The sequence goes on from JABASF010002806.1 coordinate 4,567, forward strand.
TGTTCAAGCGGCATCACGAATTGGGTCACCCATATTCCACACCGAACATCGGCTTCTCTAAAGTAAGTAGAAGTACATCTTCCTTTTGTTTACTCTTAAGCATGTCGGACAGTGTGAAGCACAAAGGAAGCGTCTTCCCATCAAAATTCCTTGAGTAAATAGCGGTCTGACAGTAAAAGCCAATACAATGCATTATCATCAACAACGCGTTTTGGTAGCCTTTAAAGATGATGCGTAGGTACTCATAGGTGTGGTGCAGGCATTTCTTGAGCATCTCTCTCACCTTACCCCACATCCTTTGTAGCAACTAGCAAGTCAGTACAGGTAGAAAAATCTCAAAACTTTGTTGAGGATTGAGGTTGTCGGCGGCTCATGAATCCCATTATTAAGTGCACCCTTCCGAGTTCATATGTGATCTGTGACTGAGACTGGACATGGCTATTTTCATCTTTGATCAGTCCTTTCTCTCCTTGTATGTACACACGGGCTGTCGTCAGTCTCAGATTGCATTTCACCTGTCATCCGTCAACAAGAGCTACCTGAATTGAGCCGTGAATTACCATATAGATTGAATTGAGGGGGCGAAGGCGAATCAATCCTCTTTCCAGTCAATCCATAACGTTCTTCTGTCCAGAAGCGACTCGAGTCTCACTTTATATGAAACAACGACTTTGTGCACTCACTCAGACGTTAATCAACTTCACGTCAGAAGGAAGCATAAGAAGTAAGAACTATCTGGCATTTCACACTGTTTCTCTTCATCTCTACGCACATTAATATTGCTTACCACATCCCTTCGCCCAAATAAAGAGTTTTAGCATGTTATACAATTTATAACTGTAAGATGTTATATTACTCAATCACAGCGTAAATGTAATGAAATGGAAATAGTAATGCATAATATGCAAATGAGGGAATGTAAATTGAATCTATGCAATAGCACTGACAAGTTGAAGTTGTAATGGGAATAAAACTTCAGAGCCCCTTCATTTTTAGTACTCTAAAATCCTTATTTGATTATTCACACTACAATATTTATGTTTTTGCAATCTGTTGTTCAAGTTGAATAATGTATTGATAGATGAAAAGGTGAAAAATTGGAATATGAAATTGTGTTTATTGTACGTAGTTTCATAGTGAAGTAAATAACTGGTAACATGCAAAAGTCAAGCTCATGCGAACGGCATGTCAGAAGCAGAATGCGTTTTTTCCTTTTTTTACCTTGTTTCTGTTGCCAATTGCAATTAACTGTAAGATGTACTACGAAGGTTAAAAACAAATGTAAATGTACTGTGAGAGGAGAGCAACCATGTTTGGCTGACCAATTGCAAATGGCAGCCATTCTCACTTTTGTACAACTAGTCAGTCAAATCTCACAACATGCTGATTGAAGATGGACAGCAGAGAGAAAAAATCAGGAGGACGGGTGCTGCAGATGAGATCATGCAATGAGATCAGTCCAACAACGGTCTGGACGATTTTTCTTGACAATGAGCGAATGATGGGAGAGTGAAGATGAACACCATGCCGTTTGCGTGCAACAGTCGACCGTAACAGGATAAAAAAACTTTTTGGATAGAAATTGAAGTGGACTTTAATGTGGATTGGAGGGAAGTCTGCTTACGCTTTCGTGTGGCATTCCATCAGACTACATGCAACAACAAAAGAAACTATGAGAAAGAGAAGCGACCGGGTCGCACAAGTCGGGACTAACTTGCCCCGATCTCATCCTCTCGTGTGCACTTTTCTTTCATGGACCAGTTCAAAGTCTCATCTCTCTTGCCCAACCTGTTTTCTCTCTAATTTCCAAATTCCCCGTCTCTCCAAATCATCTTTCATTCTTCATCATTTTGCATCACACTCCAAAATGTAAAAAGGAACAGGGAGCGTCGCACCATTTGTTGGACTCGAACCAAAGTTTCTGCGATTCTTGCCTGCAAAATTGTAATACTTTTGTGATAACCAGTCTCAGAAGCGAAAATTGATATGGAGAGAGAGGAAAGTAGTGCTTTTTTGGAAGGACGCTCTTGCTGTTGCACTGATACGTTTTTGTAGCACTGTGCCCAAACAACCTTACACTTTTGGCAATACTCAAAAAGTGGGATTGATGGCAGTGGGCATGGATATGGGAGTTGTTGCAATTATCACTTGGGGCTGGACTGACGCTGCGCCAACTGACTCGTCAGTTCTTCTCGCCATCCATCTTGAAAATGTCCATTTTACAACATGAATGTAATGTGACTGCCTTTCGTCAAAAACTGAGATGGACAGAATAGGCAATACTAATGTTATATTGTGCTATACGCTGGTTCCTGATTCTTTTCATTACCATTAGAATATTATAGTCTTGAGAGATCATTTGCCACCTGCCAACTACCAACACATTAATTCCTAAGCAGTCCAACGCAACGGTGCAAAAAATGATTCCATCTTTTCTATAGTATGAATAGATAATGAATGAGTAGGATACATTGTACAGCATTTTTAGTCCTTTGCTATTATACAGTATACTATCCCATTTGAAGTCGTTTGCGGTAGTTTACATCAGTTATTTGTCAGTCAACTTACAACGCGCCTTTCTCCCATAAGAAAGAACTTACAAGACGTTACATTTGCATGTTTTTGACTTTAGCTTTACTGTCGACATTTTCGCTACCATTGAACTCGTTTATGAATTCAGCACTTATGGTCTCGTAACTTTACGTAACCGTTTTTCTCCTTTGTATACTTGGAATGCCCGAGAGAATCACGTGTGCCCTGATTCATTCACTCAATGTGTTGTGTGCAATGCATGTTGAGTTGCGATAGTTTTTGAGACGCCTTTATGCAAATGGCATACACCGCAAACCATTGTGTATCCTTGAGGAGAATAATTAGCAAGTAGACAGTAGACACTTTGACAAAACGGGGATCTTGGCATTGTTGTTCTGTGAAGATATAATAATTGGTGAATTGTTTGTTGCAGGCTCTGAGTGGATTTCTAATCATGATGACGCAGAACGGGAAATTACTGTATGTATCAGACAACGCTGCGGAGTACCTGGGACACTCAATGGTAAGTTCACAATTGAATTGAAATATGCCAATTCTCATTTCACTTCGTATCACAAGTGACTTTGGAGGATAGGAGAAATACATGTATACTTATTGATGATGTGGGTTGTAATCACTAGTAATCAGAAATTGAATGAATGAATGAATGGAAGTGTGTATAATGTGAGAGAGTTAAGTGAGTAAAATCACACCTTTGAATTCAATCACGATGGATATGAAGACCTAAGGGCCTGTTTTGTTGAAAGACTGATGAGACTTGTCTTCAAAATCTCAATTGGGAAAAAAGAGGAGGCTAAAGCAAAAGCAAAAGGCCCTGATTCAATTTGATTGAAGAGACTTGAAGAGACGAAGGTGTTTGGTAGGGGGTGGGTTTTCGTTTCATTCCTTCATCCGAGTGAACAACAACTTGTGGATCTTGAGTTTTGTAATGTGTGAAAAATTTCCTTTCTGAGAAGAAGCATATCATTTTGGACAGTAGAAAATTATGAATGAGGGAGACAGGACTTGACATGGAGAGCGGAGCTGAGTGGCAGCAATGTCAAAGACGAAGTAAAATATACCGTGTGGGCTGAATCTTTTGCTCCTCTGGCATATTTGACGCTTTTTTTGCTTATTGTCCTGTCCTTCGTCTCCTTTCCTCGAGAAGAAGGCACCAATTTGGAGCTGAGGATTTCAAAGTTCATGTGATATGCCAAGGCACATTTTCAGTTCAACCAGTTTCCTTGTCATTGATATAAAAACCACATTTTTCTACGGACCAATAGGGAAAGTACATTTTGGAATACTGAGTTCCCTTCCTGTTATCCTGTTACACTAATATTGTACTATGTAAGAAGATCAGAACCAGAAGCTAAGCTGTGCATCTAAAGATTTGGATGCTTAAGGCCAAAAGGAAGAAAAGTCTAGTCGTCAGTCGTCGTCTTCATCGTCGACTTGGACACGTAATGAATGACGCCATTCGGATGATTTTGGTCAATTTCCAAGCGATCATTCTGCATGAGTCGACACCTTTCCTCATTCATCATCTCTGTCTTAGACTGTCTTCTTCCAGATGCAGGCAAGGAACTACAACTAAGGCACCCTGTCCTCAACATTCTAAAAGTGAAAAAAATGATGCTCACGTTGTTGCAATACATAGATTTAGAAGTTAAAATATAAGGAGACAGCGATGCGATGATGTGATGTGATGAGTCTAAAGACATGGGGACTCAGCACAAAAAGGTGTTCATTGACAAAAGCGTTCATCTCCAAGGAATTTCGTGAATGGGCTCCAGAACGTCACACTCGGACCGTTTACGTTTGTGCTCCTGTGCATACATGGACTTTTCCTCTGGTGTGAATGCATCAATCCGTGTCCGTTCAGAATGAAAATTGTGTCCAAAGTCTACGACTTACGTCCACCTTGTCATCATGATCATGTGGCCCGATTCTTACTTTTTTTTTCATTTTTTCCTGCCCCCTCATCTCACGCTGGCGTCAATGAAATATACACATTTTACAAACTAGTAATAAAGCCCCGACACTTTTACTATATGAGAGCAGATTACGAAAATGTGAATCAAATGAAGGGGAAATGAATGTATGCTTTCATAGAGCGCAAAGCACAAACTTTTTATTGGTATTTAAATGCGAAACGGAATGTTAGCGAGTATACAGCCCTGGAACAACATTAGAGTCAAATACTTGGCAGGATTTTTAAAATTTCATCCCATTCTCATTTCAGGACATAATAGAGTGTTAGGGTAGTGTAGTTGTGTAGTCCAAAGTGGCAATTGCATTTGAGCGTCAATTGCTGCACATCCGCCAACAAGTCACGAGTTCGGAAGACGCTTCTTCAGGATCCAAACATGCATGAAAAATGTGTACACAATTGTGTTGTATTGAGTGGTGGTGCAATTGCAGTGCTTTTAAAGAAATATTGTCTACAGAATTGTAGAAGACAAAGATGGGAGAATATTATGTGAGAATGAAATGGTGGTTGGTCGGGGCGGATGGGTATCAATCTATGTGAGATGCAAATCCGAAGAGGAACAGGTGAATTATGATCGTTGGAGGTGAGGTAACAGGTAGTAGTCAACGTATAATGTGCACCTCGCCTTCGAATTCTTCTTTGGGATTACAGTTTTGACTGACTGACTCTTGGCCTTTCCTCGCCCCCTGTCTGGATGAAGACGATGGGAACCTTATTCTTTTTCTTTGCATGGCCAAGGTTGAGAGAGAAAATCGAGTGAGCTCGTCATCTCATCATAGTTTGACTCGACTTTAATGCGTAGTTACATATAAAGTGTAATGTGATCATGATCATGAAAGGGATTTTTTGGGAGCGATGTGATATGTGTGCAGTAACATTATGTACATGCACATAAGCATTTTTAGCTAGAGAATGTGTGCGTTGTGCGTTCTGTACGTATATTATATGCAGATTAGATGAGGAAGATTTTAGAGTTTGAAAATGTGTTACACAAAACATGATTTGATGGCTTAAATAATATATAATCGTAAGATGCAAAGTTGGTTTGGATAAGGGACGTATAGTGCCACCAAGGTAGACAAAGTTAGAGGTTTCAGTGGTGGTCTGACGATGTCCCATGGACAGGCCTTTCTGCACTCTGCATGGTAGACAATGTCATTGATGCGGGAGACAAAGGAGCGGACTGATGTAGTTCTCTCTGACCTCACCGTGGACCAACAATGCAATGGAGTGCTGAGTCAGCAACCCGAATGAGACAAGACGTTCTTTTTTGTCTGCTTCAACCAGTCATTCGTATCTCCTCTTCGCAAATGTAGGGAAAACAATCTGATGTCTGTTTCCAGCGTTTTTGAATACTATGGCTTGTTTTTTTCCTCTTCTTTTTCTCTCTCATCAATGAAACAAACTAAACTATAGTAGAAAAAACTTCTGGATGCGGATCTGTGAATGTGAAGAAGTGAGAAAGAGATTCTCACAGAGTTCTTTTGCATTTTTGTCTTAGCATTTGAACTGCATTTTTAAGTGACATTGTCACTTGTCACCCGTGTGCACTCGTCTGGTTGACTGTGTCCATTCATCGAGAAATGGGAGAAACACATCTCGTTTGTCTTTTAAAATGAGGATTTCAGCCATGGTGGCCAAACGTGGCCAAACAAACTGTTGTTTCATTAACTACTTTACGTTTTCGTCATCTTCTTTCACATTAAATCAAATGAATGAATGAACGAGAGAATATAATTCAGCGGAGGCGACTTCTCATCCTCAATGACTTCATGAATGAGTTTTTCTGACTTGTAGAGTTCTACTACACACTTTGCAACTGTACGTGCCCAACTGTTCATCATTAAATTCCCTCTAACCATTTCAATCTTATTTGTACACTAAACAAAAGGAAGAATCAAAAGGGCTCGTCTCTCGTCCTTTTCTCATTGTTCCATGCTCTTCAATGCTTTGTTTCATTCTCCTTCTGACTTTGGATAGACTCACTAATCATATTTAAAGCACAGCGCAGGTGAAACAAACCTCATTCCATTCACATTCGAAGGTTCAAATCATCTCTTCTTCTTCTGAGCTCATCTTGCTGGACTTGTGTGATTATTAATGGAGCTTATCAGTGGATTGGTAATGGATGACCTTTGCCCTTTGCATGGAGGGAAAGAGAATGAGTGGCCTGTGGCAGACACACACACAAACAAGGCACTCCGACAGAGACGACGCAGCTCTGGGCCAGTCGCAATTTAGATGGACGCTGGATTATCCGAGCATGTGCAGCCCTTTAAGCCATTTCCCAGCGGACATGAGACTGCGTTTCGTCCACATACATATAAGCATTACGCACATTTTTAAAAGCTCACTGTTGTTGTTTGATCCTTGTTCATTCATTCAAAAAGGCTGATGTTGTTGTGGCAGAAAATGTTCTCCGAGTGCTAATCAGGATGATCATCAGCAGGAGTAGAAAAAACCCAAGTCAATCAATCAGCATGGGTATATACGATGATGTGTTATGTGGACTCTATCCATTCGTTCCACTCTTCCACTACATCACTGCATGTTGAATTCAATTTCGTGGTGTTAATGTGTTAATTGCTCGCTTATTTCCATTACAAATGATTTCAGTAACGTCCCGTGACGAAACGGTCACATTTGCCCTTTTTGCAAATGGATTGTAATAGAACAAAACACCCGTTACACACAATTAGGATTTATAGAACGTCACGTAGCATTACATTTTAGCAAACATTTAGGAAAAATGCAGGCTTGGAACATCCGACCGTTTGTGTTTTTAGTGAACGTTTTACGATGACGTAATGCAATTACAGGTTACGACACTTTTTCAGAAAACTACTATTTTTATTTTCATACTTGTAATAACAGCGGAAATGAGGTGGCACAAAGGCTTTTACTTGTGAAGCGTACTTAAATACAAACATTTTGTAGTATTTTGTCATCATGCAGGAGTAGAAACGAAAATGCACTCAAAAATTATATTACTGATCAAAAACGATGATAAATGTGCATCCCGGCACGACAATTTGCTCTCAACTTGTCTTGTAATGGAAAAAGTTTACCTAATGGAATGTTGGTATTAGCACTTGAGCGTCAAACCACTGGTGAAAAGTTAGAGAGAAACTCACTTTGGTGTGAATTGCTTCTTGAACAAGATGGGACTATTATGTATAGTACTTTTTGTGAAAGGGCGATATATCAGGGTTGATATGATAAAGATTTATTATGTTTTTATAATGTGCTGTACTGTACTAGGACTAAAATTCGTATTGTGTCTCATGTGCCATTAATGCTGAATTGTGTATGGCAATGGCAACACATTAGACAAGGGGCGGGGAATGGTTCTGGACGAACACGACGACGACACTCTCTTCGGTCATTTGATGAGGATGAGAGACAGCGACACACAATTAGTCATTGCGACTCATCCAAGTGCATTCCACTCGCTTCTCCAACTGCAATTATTTCCACTAAGAAATATAATAATCATTCTTGTGCAGGATTTACATTTTAATGTAAGGAAGGCAATTTCTGAACATGGCTTTCTGTTCATCTATACGAAAAAGCTTTTGATTTTCTCGTATGTCTACTCTACTCGCAAGTTTTTTAAAATAGGTATTTTTTCGTATTTTTATTTGAAAAAATGTTCTTTTCACACTATAGCTTTTCTATGATTTGGGAAAAAGTTTTGTGACTTTTTCCTTGATGCTTGTCACACAC
>JABASF010002807.1:0-12810 GCA_019776145.1 Harlomillsia oculata
GTCGATGCAAGTTATCTGAATGGCCATACTAACTAGAGTTTAATTAAATCCCATTTTTAATAAAAATATCCAATGACTTTGTCTTCGTCTCAAACTCACAGCATCACATTTCGTCTGATTGCGACATGCCATGTAAACTTTGGCTCCGCGTCGAGCAAAGTCATGAGCAGTTTCTTTTCCAATCCCAGTGTTGGATCCAGTGACGATTACAACTTTTCCATCTGCTCTCACGTTTTCTGCTACTTTTTGCAGTGTCCCTGTCACAAAATCCCTGGAAAACAATGTAAAATTCGAAAATATAAAATTCATGCGAAAATACATTTTTTGCTCCGCGCTGCGCTGCTGTGCTTTGTTTTCTCAATGCTAAAAGCCGTACTGTGAGCTCAAACCGGGCGGCTCCATTCACTCCACATTTCACACACAATCCCATCCCAAAAAGGTGGAAACGAAAGTTCTACTAATCATATCGAAAAACAATTAAATTAAAGTGACTTACTTGAAAAGTACTGCTCCGCCAATAGCTGAGCCGACGACAGAGGTAATTATCATAAATTTTGGCGGGCGCCAGACCATTTTTGCGCTACAAAAAACTGGAATTTGCGCGACACAAAAAGTAACAAGGTAAGTGAACAAGAACTCTCGGACTTGTGATTTTCCATGGCGGGTGTTGGCAATTTTGATTTGTTATTGTGAGCCGGGTTGACTAATCATTTTGCATGGTCACCAGGTCACGAAATTACGAATTATGATTGCGATTACTGAAGTATATTATAAGTTTAGGGATTAAAAAAGTTTGTTATTTATAACTGGTTTGTGTGTTTTGTTTATTTTGTAGCAAGTTACAAAAATGGTCAACTTAACCAAAGCTCTTCTGGCTCATCGCAATCCACGGAACATTGTGAACGACACGAAGTACTGGAGACATCGACAGATATTGAAATTGTCAGCTGCATTTTATGGACGATCAAGAAACTGCTTTTCAATCGCAGTGAGACGTGTGCAAAAAAGTCTGGAATGGTTACGAGTTGGTCGTGTGCTTCATAAGGAGTGGCACTCTACTCTCTGGGAAGATCGGATTAGTGCCGGGTGTCGAGAACATGGTTATTTACCATCCGGGTATTACACGGTATCCGAAGGATTGACTCGAAAAGACATTCATCTGAATAGAATGAGCCTGGCCAACCTGGCCATTTGGGAACCAAGAACTTTTCGGGCTCTCAATCAAATCTCGGCTTTCAGATGTCACGAAACTAAGTATGAAAAGGGTTTGACTTTTGATCCCAAGCTTCACCAACTTGGTCCAGTTCCTACAAACGTTGTGCCCCAAGTCATTCGTCGTGGTAGTTAGACTTTTGTCTTTATAGTCATAGTCTTGACGCATCTGTCATTATTACAAAAGAAAGAATACTGTTCCTGTTCGTAGTGTGTTTCACATTTATTATTGACTTTATAAATAAAATTGGTTGTAGATTGTTAAATAATTGAGAGTCGCATTGCCACATCTATTTTCATCGTCATCAGAGTCAACATTTCCGCAGATGTCAACTATTTGCTATCTGTTTTAGACTTCGTCAGATTAAAGAAAACCGGGCAGGAGGTTAAGAACGTGTATAATAGATCATTAAACATGGAGCTGGAGCAAAGAACTTCAACCGAGGTGGTACCAGTCATATAGTTCCAGCGAAGAAGGCAATTAAAAGCTAGTCATCGTCAGACATAAGATAAGACAACCAAAGCAAAGGCTATCATGTGTTATCGTCACTATTAGATGCCGATCCGTCACTGGGATGCGGAAGTTCACCCGACGAGAACTCTCGAACTCTGTTGGGAAAGGCAATCTTAGATTTCAAGTTTGATCACGCATAGGTAGTTTAGTTAGGTAGGTACACAGAGACAAAGTTTGTATTTTGTATTCTGGCATTTGCATTGGTTCCGAACCGAGAGCAGGTTAAAGGTCTTAAAGGCGAGACGCCGTCGTCAACTTTGGAGTGCCCGACAATCTCAACTTGCGAAAGAAAACACTGCTTAGATTCGAAACATCCACTTATCCGTTTATAGCTCAACGAAACCTTAAACAGAACACAATCAACGGAGTTCACCGAAAGAAGTTTGAAATTGGGGGATTTGGGACAATCTTCAAAATAAATGTCAGTTATGTTGTACTATATAATATTGACTATTGACTATACATGCCACTTCTCTTCGGATCGAAAGCGGATCATCTTAATTATTTTGCCAGCTCTGCAGCGATGAATAACTAATGCTAATGATTTTGTTCTGTTCCCAACAGAACAAAATAATAAAACAGCAACGCGAATGACAAAGATGAAATTCGCAAACCCTGGTCAGTTGACAGTAAGTTGACATTCACAACTTACTTTTACTGTCGACTTGTCTACTTTACTTACTTTAACTGACTGTTTCATTCAATTTCCAGGGGTTTGAAATTGAAACAGAATATTAGCTGGAATTAATCCGCTTTCCATTATTGAAGGAGCAGCGAAAGCTAGATGCAGCGAGTAAATGATGTAAATGCTTTGCTTACCTATACCTATTTTGCACCGTGAAAGCCGTGAAAATGTAACCTTAGTTTCCTTCATGTTTTGCCAATAGGATAGAATGATGTTTCCTACATGCATTTGGAATGTATAATGCATTTAAAGGCTCCAGAATCTAATCGTCATCCAAATCCGTATTATAGGACTGCAAAATAGCTTATAATATTTATAATAGCACTTGTTAAGTTGCGTTCGCAATTACTTTTTACGGTACAACCTACAATGGCCACCAGTTGGTGGAAATCAGAGGAAATTATATTTAATAGTAATAAGTACGAACCGGAACCGGAAGCTCGGAAACGATTGGGGGAAGCGCAAGTTCTTGGGATTTTCCTTGGCATCAATTTCGATTTGGCAGCTCGGAATTTGTGCTTAATACTCAATAAATTTTACAAGGTGAAAATTATTTCATGAAGCATGCATATTAGGTTTTGCAAGTTTCTTTACTTTCACTTCGTACAATGCCGTTCATTTGGGATCTTCTAACTCTTCTAACTTAGAGTGCGAAGATTCCACAGAACAGAAATTCTACCTTTCACTGCTTTTGAAGAACCTATAATTTTTGCATTTTATGATTATCTTTTAGCGGTGTCAAGAAGAAAAGAAACAGTTTGAAGTGATTTTCGTGTCAATGGACGAAGAGGAAAAGAATTGCGTCATGTTCGTCAACGACTATCACGGCGATTGGCTTGTTCTTCCTTGGAGTATGCAAGGAATTCGTCGGTAGGCAAATATTCCAATTATATTTAATTGTTAATTTATTATTTAATATATTTAATTTATTCCAATTAAGAGCTGTAAAGCACTGTCACGTTTACTTTCATTCTGATTCTGATTCTGACAGATCCGTTCGGATGGCATATAACGTGCTGGTTCAACCTGCTTTGATAATCGCGATGAACGATGAAGAAGGCACAGTTATCTCTCGCAATGGTTTGCGTGACATGTTGGATTTCGGAGTGACGACCTTTGACTTGTGGCGTAAGCAGGGTCTGAACCTCGTCATCACACATCAGGATTATCCGAAGATTCCTGGAGAACAAGATACTACAATTGCCGTCGGGGAAAGTACGGAGAAATCCAAAAAGCGAGCTTCCAAGGAAAAATGAACATGATTCCTGAAAGTAGTTCATAAATACGGAAGAGGAAATAGATCAAAATAATTGATTTGTGATTCATCATTGTATGTATGTGAACCATGTGATCTGTAATTTCTGCTTTATTTACTTTACTTTGGGATTATAAAACGTATGGATTATGGATTCTCATAATTTAACAACAAGGTGTTTTGAAAAAACATTTAATTTATTGCACAAGAGATGTCTTGTTATAATTCGTTTCATGAGATTTATTTTGGAGGAGCAGTACGCTTTTCATTCAAGCAATCCTTTCCAGGTTGACACACACAGTTCCAGTCTCCGGTGTCACATGGAGCATCTGCAAGGCATTTCCGGGGATCTTCTCCAACTCGGGTTTGAGTGCATCGTGCCCCGGTCACACACCGGTAGTAGTCTTGGTCAACTGGGACACAAGTGCTTCCCGGCAAAAGTTTGCATTGTCCTTCTTCCCACGTCCTTTTCCATTCTTTTTTCATTCCGCCGTCAGCACAATCGCAAATTTTGGTTCGTGGATTACATTCTGACCCTGGAAAACAAACTTTTCCCCGGTTGTTATCATTTACAATCCCATCATTTTGAACGGCTGGGTCACACGATTGTTGAAGTTGGACATAGTCAGAAATGGACGCTTCAGCGACCACCAAGCCAACGAGGAATAACAAAATTGCCTTCATTTCCCCTTTTTCTGTTCAAAATTAAAACGAAGATGATTATGATTAGTTGCGCAAAAATTGTGCTTGTGCCAAAATATTATGATTCCAACAGGAAACAAATACTAAAAAGCTGTATTTAACTAACCTTGTCCTGTGATAAACTGATAAGTAGTGAATTTTAAGCTGCAAAAACTTCCGTGCTGAATTTATTCACAGTTGTGTTGGTGAAGGATTCTTGGTGCTTTGGCTTTTATAGTTCTCTCGTGTGAGTCATTTTGTTGAATGACAATAGTGAGGAAGGACACAAAAGTTCAGAAATACCTATTCTCGTTATCATTACAAATTACAGATTACAATTCCACTCTAGTGTACATTTAACATGAGAGTCTCGTTTGGGTTTGGGGTTTGCTTTGGGACGACTCTTCAACTCACTCGACAACTCACTCCTTGCATTTATAATTTTTTTGCATACACAATTTTTAGTTGCTTCAATAAACCTAAAAATTACTGGACATGGTTGCGGTTTTTTTTTCATGCATCGTCATTCGTCATCATCCTGCGGTTTTTTCCTCTTTGGAGATTTGCCCACGTTTTAATTTTTGCATGCTTAAATTAACTATACATTAACTATTGTGTCCGTGCAAGATTTAAGAAAGGTGCATGCTTAGAATATATCATTGCAAAAATTAAAGCATCTTTCCGTTTCCAGCTAAACACTACATGCAAAGTAGTTTTGAGTACAGAAAAGAAAGGTGAGTCACAGTTCTTGTTAGAATCGCAAATATCCCAAATCTTGATGTCAGATATGGCCATGTATTTTGCAAAATGTGACAGATGCGACTGATTTACGAGTCCTGCTTTTCATTTTATAATTTCTTACAATGCTACACAATCCACTTTATGACCCATAGTTTGCTGAGCACGTCCCGGTAGTTTGAGTTTTTAAACATCATTACGCAGCAGATGAGGTACGCCTCAAAAATTTAATGCTAATTGCATTCATGCTCAGGAAAAAACTTTTTCTCAAGGTTCACAGCAGATGCTGAACCACAAAAGGTAGGCTTTCCAGTCTGACGTTAGCGTTTGCGTTTTGCTTTTGCATACTATAAAAAGACCATTGTAAACCATAACTTGCACGTACAATACTGAATTGCGAATCAGAAATAAATGACTTTGACATTTCACGCCCATCATTGTAAACTCTCATGGTACTATATAAAAATAAAATGCTATCAGATAACAATAGTTTTTTTTTCTTGCAAACGAAGCCGCATACAATTTTATTTTTTCCCTAGCAGGTTTCACTCAAACTTTTCACCTGATATCCGCACAATCCGCAGTCATCGTTGTTAACCTTTTCCGTTTTGTCAGGTCACGCTTGTAATTGTATCTTTGACCTCAAGATGTTTACGTGCTCAACTTTATATTATAGACGAGAATCAAATCAATCCTAATTCCTAATTGTCCAAATAATGATTATCTATATAATGCATGTCAAATGAATCAAATCATGATAAATAATATTAATTAAAACAACTTATTTTCAATTCCATTTCATTTCATATAAAATGAAGAATGCTGAGGCATGCATGGTTCGATGCTTGCATTAAAACGCTGAAAAATCTCATGTATTCTGTACGCTGATATTTGCACACTTTGATGCCGCCAGATTTATATTGAAGTAATGCGAGTAATCATATGATTTTATTTTTTAAAGTTATTCGATCTGCTTGTGTTTCAAGTGGTTTATTTCCTTCTTTCGTTTTTTTTGATTATCTTCTTTTGGCTTTCATCTTCGCTTGAATCTGAAATCATTGTCTAAAATTGTCACACATTGCTTGTTTTGATTTTTAAAATCCAAAAAAATGCAGATTAAACCGTACTACATTTCCTGCTTACAAAGTCAGTTTGTTCCAAAACACATTTCTCCAAGCACTGAAGTTGTTGAGACCATTCAGAACTTTGTCGACAAATGTCGACACCTTTTTGTAATTACAGGTAGCATTGAATTTCAATAACCATTTATTATACATATTAAACGTTTCAAAGTATCTGTTTGTTTCACTGCAGGAGTATCAGCAGTTCTCTATCTTTTAATTTTGTGATTACTGTGATTGTGAGAGAGAGGCTGCATGGAGAATATTTAAAGGAGAACGTTGAATTTACAGTCCAATTTTCGACGAAATGATAAAGTTAATCAATTTCGTTAAATTACAGGTGCTGGAGTATCGACTGAAAGTGGGATTCCGGACTACCGGTCAGAAGGAGTTGGAGTGTACGCTCGAACAAATTACAGGCCGATGCTAATTAGCGAATTCCTTAAGAGTGAAAGTGCACGAAAACGATATTGGGCTAGGAACTTCGTAGGATGGCCAAAGTTTTCCTCTGTGGTTCCAAATGAGAATCATTTCATTATGAAAAGATGGCAAGATTCTGGAAGGATTCATGCACTTGTCACACAAAATGTTGACAATCTACATCAAAAGGCCGGAAGTGTCAATGTCATTGAATTGCACGGAACAGCTCACAGAGTCAAATGTATGGAATGTCCTTGGACGACGGACAGGTGGTCCATGCAGAATATGTTATTGGATCTCAACCCTTTGTACACGGTGGAGAAAACTATCGAAATGATACGACCAGACGGGGATATTCATTTAGAGAAAGTAATTACAGCATTTCTAATTCTAATCAGAATCAATCAATCGATAAATAATTATTGTCAGTTCGTAAACAAACGTTTATGCTTTCACTTTTAGGAGGACATTGACAGGTTTGTTGTTCCGGTTTGTCCAAACTGCTCCGGCATAGTGAAACCTGACATTGTGTTTTTCGGAGACAATGTTCCAGCAGCCAAAGTAGAATGGATTTATGGTGAGAAAGTATTGATTGCACGATCGTCAATGTTTAATTAGATTTTGATCGTTTACACGCTAAGACTTTGTTAATTTTAGAACTTGTCTCTGAAAGCGACGGAATCCTTGTACTTGGTTCATCATTGCACATTTTCTCAGCACTTCGGTTCGTAATGAAAGCCCGAGATCTGAAAATACCCGTGGGACTCATCACAATCGGAAGCACGAGAGCGGACAAATATGCTACTTGTCGTGTTGAAGCGAGATTAGGAGAAATATTACCAAAGATTCGAATCTAGTCACAAGTTTTACAACTTACAAATACATAATATAGAACATGAGAGAAAGACTTTATTTTGAGACCATATTGTGAATAGCATTAAGTGAATAGTAGTTTGAGACAATTGGAGATCAAATGTATAAATAAAATAATTTTAAAACTACAAAAATCCTACAGTTTGTAATGCAATGTGACGCCGACTTGGTCCTTCTGTTATGTGTTCCCTTGCGTCCTCCAGTTTCATCTCCAGTAACTCTTTTGCATTTTTCTGCGATGTTCGACAAGGTTTAAATGCAATGGTTTTGTACAATTCATCCGGTTTTGGTAATCTTTTGCTCACACTCCCAAGAATATCTTGCTCAGTCAGTTTACAAAATCTTGTCAATGGTAATTCGTTCCCGGATCTTGCGAATGGATTCTCAACTTCCCATGCAATTTCCAGTAGTCCCAAAAACGTAAATGCAGCTAAAACCACGGAAGGAATCGTCCACCAGTTTAATTGTTGAACTAACTGCGACGGGAGAGTGACAATGTAAATCCAAACGACGTGATGAAGATGAATTGCATAGTTGAATGGAATCGGTGTGTTTTTGATTCGTTCCATATTTCCAAAGCATTCTACCAAAGAGCTCACATCTATGAAATGAACAAGAAAAGCGACGTGGTTACTTTGTGACATTGTTAGAATTAAATGATAGGATTAAAAATGATTGATGATAGATAGTTAAGTTTACTGTTCTGCAAGCTAATTGCTGTAGAAGGATCAAGATAGTTTTTCACTCGACAATTCTGAATATAAGCTGTCAAATGACACGCAATGTCCATAGGGATTTTGGTCGGAGTGTCACTGTCGTGGCATTTTGACACGAATTTCTTCTTGATCTTCTTAGGCGGAAGTAATTCCTTGTTAAACTCGGGAATATGTCCAACAAGTCTTGCAATTTCTTCATAGTCAAAGCTCCTTCTCAAGTAATTCTTCACCGAGTAACTGTAGGCAATGAGCAGATTCAACGCGCCTCGTTTCTCAAGTAGATCAGTCTGTACATTTCTCCGGGATGATTACTGAAAATTGTCTTGCCAGAGTCCTCGTATGACTTAGCATACTTGTCCAAAGTCGTCTTCCTTCATAATATCGGTCGTATGCTGTATTCAAGCGGAAAGTTAGCAAGAGCCCAGTCACTCTGCCCAGAATCGGGATCATTGTATGAGAAGTATCCGATTTGAAAAATCCAGAAGGCTCATACAAATGTAGACAAACTATGAGCATCGTCCACACGGACACAAAGAGGAGTTGCCACCATAGGTGGGTTATCACTGTCCCTTTCACCAGGAAGAAAATGAGACGTCGACCTGCTTTGGGAACCAATTCAATTTCAATTTCGTCGGATGAGAAATCATCTTCTGGCTCCGAATCAGAATCACAGCAGGGGCTAAT
The DNA here is from genome assembly GCA_019776145.1 of Harlomillsia oculata. Lineage (NCBI taxonomy): Eukaryota > Metazoa > Arthropoda > Collembola > Entomobryomorpha > Oncopoduridae > Harlomillsia > Harlomillsia oculata. The sequence goes on from JABASF010002807.1 coordinate 8,900, forward strand.
TGAACCACATTTGCAATCCATAGCCATTTCTCATGAGCGATGTTTTCTGGAATCAATTTCTTCGAGCTTTCACTACTACTCTCACCGACTAATAACTCTATTGAAACTTAAGTTTTCTAAGGTCCACAAAAGTGATCATATGATCCACATCTAAGTCACAAGTGCATCCCACAAAAGGACTCAAACCTTGAATCGCCTCCAGCTTTTCTGGAGGGAGACTTGGGAGACCAACGCAACGCGAAGTGCCAGACCGCCAGATGCGTCCCTTTCCTTTCAATTCAATCCAACACCAACTTCTTTCCTTTCAGCTCGTTTCATCAAAAGCTGCGCTTTCGCTTTCAGCATGCTTTGCTAACTACAAAACTAGACATTGAACACTTTTACTGAACCATGCAAGTTAGCTAGCCTTGAACAGAGTATTGCGGATGACATTTAGATTCTTAGTATTATAATCTGAAGTATACGTTCATTAAATTATAACACTGTCAATATAATATTATTAATTCATTTTTATTGTATATTATATTAAATTACATTAAACTTCATTAACCATTCTTGTTAAATCACATAAAGTATATGTGGCTAAATCATAAACAACGACAATGAGATTTCATTACAAAGTATCAATGTTGGAAATGCATTAATGTTTGAGAAGATTACACTTGAAAGTTACAAATTACAATTCATATTAAACAAAGCTGAGAGTGTCAGTCTTGTGGTTGGGGAAAGTGCGATTACTACTGCCGCTTTCGTTTGGTAGTTTTACCTTTGGACCTGGAGGAAGGAATCTCTTCTTCTGGCTGATCCTGTTTCTGTTTCCCATTCGCCTTCTGTTCGCTGGAAGCAATTATCTGACCAAGTTTTTCAACGAGTTTCTTGTCATTTTCAAGCTCATCTGCTTGTTTGGCATCAATGGTACGAGGGTTCTTTGTTACCACCAACATACTCTGCTGAAATGTGACGTGAGTCACGTTCGACATGAATTTGAGTTGTTTTAGAATGTGTTCTCGACGTGCCTTGACAAACGGAAATTCACGAGAAATGTCATGGCTGATCATGAAAGTCTGAACTTGTTGGCATTCAGCACAGCTTGAAGAGCAGCTTCGAAAATCCGAGCGGGTTTTCCACTCTGATAGTGGTGGTACGGTCTTGTTCACTCTCTTCTTCAACACATTCAGAAAATGACGGGCAATCTTCAACTGCGATTCTGTAAAAGTGCCACCTTGGGCTGTAGCTGCTGTGAGCATCCCGGAAATGACCATAGAATGCTGCTGCTTTCCTTTGACAAGAATTTCGTGACGGGTGATCGGATACTTGTCCAAGTACTTGAACAGAACCGGAACATTGCTTGGAGTAAGTTTCGATGTTACACCTTTCAAGCTATGGAGTCCGAATGGATTCTCGTCCTGAAAGGAGTGGACGGCGACATTGAAAAGGAAATTCCTCAAGACGGTTTCATTGAGCAGGATGACGATGACAGCCGAGCGGTACTGGTAACTGAAGTGCGTGCCCTCGTTCCCGGTTTCTTCGACATCGCGATTGTAGTGTTTCAGAGTCCGACGCCTATCTTCAGGGAACACTTCGCACCATTCTGCATTTATGTATCTCAGTTTGGACGCCCTCATGCAATCTTTGATGACACCCTCTGCATCTTTGTTGAAAGGACGGAACGATTTGATCGCGTAGTCGCTCTGGTCTTCGCAATTATCCGGGTCACTCGAGTCCGATCCGTCATAGCAATCGTGTCGACGAGTCTCTTTCCCCAAGATGCCAAGTGTTACGGTAAGGCCCAGTCCCTCAACTTCACTTCCACTCATTGCCGAAGCCAAAGCTTTGTCTCCCCCCTTCAAATTCCCCAAACTCAAATTACGTTCCGAGTATTTGTGTTCCAAGAGATACACAAGCTTGGACGGGGTCTTGGTTTTCTTGTGATGGGAATCATCGTCAGGTTGAACTTCGTCTTGCTTCATTCCACGCCACTCCCCCACAAGCGATTTGAGCGAATTGATTAGGTGTGAAACCCCAGGGGCCTTCGGTATCACCGAATTAGGACGCATGATAAGGTTGTACACGAGACAGACACGAACCCCTCCAGTGACTGGTAGAATCTCGTGTTCACAGTCGCAGTAAAATGCACTGTAAAAGAGACTGAATACGTTGGCAGGAGAAGCATCCGCACTGTAGTCAATGACCTTTGACATCCCGTCGTGCCGAACGACAAGCGTACCACCAGAGTACTTGGACCGAAGTTGGACGACTAACGTAGCAAACATTCCGTCCTCTTTCTCCGTGTCACGATGAGCCTTGAAGAACGATCCTTCCTTGTAGGCCAACAGCTTGTACAGATTAGCTGTGAAAGGACCGTCTAGTCCCATTTCAGATCCTATCTTTGGAACCAGTACCTCATCAATGTATATTTTCCAGGCCTCATTCTCAATCTAGAGTGAAAGGACAATTAATCAACCATTAGTACGTTTACCTTCAATAAACGTGAAAGAATAAGGATCAATGGATCAAACTTACTTGGAACTGGTCTGGATTCAACTGCCAGGAATTTCGGAAAGTCTTATCAAGAATAGTGAATTCACCTCGTCCAAACGGCGATTGTTCCATCACTGGAATCACAGCACCCAACTCACGTTCGCTCAAAGGGAACTTCAACACAGTCCCGTCCTGCACCAAAAATAACAACACGCGACATTAATTATTAAAATCATTTTGGGCATAAATTATTATTATTATTATTAATCATCCAATTTCAACGATCATCAGTAAGTTGGTTCTGGTCTGGTCCTGATGATTTGTTGGTTGTAGGTTGCTAATATTATTGTAGTTTACATTACACGTCGAATGAACCTTTTGTTACGTGCAACTGCAAGTGCATCAATATGAACTTACATTCAAGACGATACCGGTGTACGGGATGTCAGTGAGCGGCCCGGTAACGACAAAAGCCTCTGCCTCACACTCGCCAGTTGAAACCTTGGCCAAACGTTTGAAGAGACTGGTAAACTTGGTCTTTAAATACACCTTGTTGTCTTCCCGTTTCTTTCTCTTAGGGGAACCTGAACTGGACTCGCCGGACGACATGTCGAAGTCGAAGTCCACTTCGCCATCACTATCATAATTACACAACGTCCAGCCTCTGCGGGGCATTCTGCGGAATTCCTGGAAACAATAACAACAATATTAGCAACCTACAACCAACAAATCATCAGGACCAGACCAGAACCAACTTACTGATGATCGTTGAAATTGGATGATTAATAATAATAATAATAATTTATGCCCAAAATGATTTGTGATTACCCTGGAGTCCGGATGAACTATACGATGATGACCTTTCACTGTTTCACTGCTCTCCTCTTCTCAGAGATGACCTCACACAAGTCGAAGACAAAAATATGAAAATAAGACAAATGGTACAACACAAAAGAATACCTTAATGTGAGTTTAATCTTAATGTGGACAATGTGGATAGCGTTCAGCAGGTTCAGTGAAATCCAGAGTCGTAAATTGCACTTTGCACACGTCCTCACCGTACAAATGCTGGAAGGCGAATGAATTGAACGAAGAACGAATGAACCCAAACAAAACCAAGAACCAACCGAACCGGAAAGGGAAGGGCAAAGAAAGGGCTTCTTCTGCGCTTGCGCAGTCGGTCATAAACATAATCCAATAACAACTAGCAGGCTTTTAGTTAATCTAACTTTCATTCGTCTATCCGTCTATGCCTAAAGTCATAAAGTCGCACACGTCAATCAATTCGTTAATTAAAACATCATTAAATCGCTATGAATTGAGAGTTAAACACATCAATTTGAAAATACTTGCGAAATCCATACTATTGCTCACTATTGTTCGAATAATATGCATCCGCCGAAATAAACGTTTGCAGTTTGTTGCTTAAA